>CAMZMU010000015.1:4909721-5117045 GCA_947311845.1 Poa pratensis
TTTGGATTGTGCCACATGGCAACAATCTTAAGGGTTATGTACAAGTATAAATAGGGGTACCACCCTTCCCATGTAAAAAAGCTTGTAAGCCAAGATGTAGTGTCAAGCATATGTATGATACATAGAGCATATATGTGGTATTTCATATATGCATATATGTTAGTGTGTGTGAAGCACGACCTTATTAGAAGGGGGCTAAGTGATTTAGCTCCAACAATAAAAGCAGGTTATTCGGGCAGAAACATACGCCTAGGAACTTCATCAGGTCATGCCCCAGAGCAATCTCCCGGAGCAAGCCCAGTGCTTGGTTGATGTCAGTGCGCAGCACCCTCACAATGTTAGCAGCAAGCTCTTCAGATATCTGTACTTCAGGAATATCAGGCGCACTCCTGAAAGGGAATACTCGATGTTAGCAAGCTGGGTGAAGTGTAAGCCACGTAATAATTTTACCGCGTCCTCCTCACTTCTTTATAAGAGCTGTGGCCTTGGACCACAAGAACACGACGGCTAGGACGCCAATCAGCACGTGAGATACCAGAGGCAAGAAATTGTATTCGACAACTTCGAACAGAATCCATATGAACGTTGCACCCCCTATCACCGCGGCAGACATCTTCTTGTCTTTCCACAGCAGAACATCAGCAGCTGCATAAATAACACATATACAAAATGATCACTTGTTATGACCGGCATAACCTACAGCCGGAAGAAGCCCAATAGTGGGTCCAATTAGGGGCTTAGCCCAACTTATCTTTATTACATAAGGAGTTGTAATCGGATATTTTTAATCAAGCAATAAACGATCGTTATTGCCGACTCCTGAAGGAGTCGGTCTTCTAACCCTAGCCGCCGCCTCTCCCGTGTCCCTCCTCTTCCTCTCACGCGATCACAGCGCCGTCGCGCCGTCGGCCGCGTCCAGCACCTCGCCAACCTCACTTCCATCCCTACAACCTACGCCCTAGGCCTGGTAGGACTGCCGATTCTACCAATTTGGTATCAGAAGTTTCAGGATCGATCATGTCTCTGCCCTTGCCCACCTCCACGGCCGCGCTGCCGGTGACCTCCGCGGGGGCCGCGACGTCCGCCTCCGGGCCGTTCTCCGCCGCCGCCGTGACCCCGTCGCTCACACCTTCTGTCGTCTTCACCCCGGAGCAGCTGACGTCCGCCCTCCTGGACCTCTCCCAGGCGGTCGCGGGCATCTGTGCCTTCCTGGCGAGCCCCTATGGGCCGCAGCCGTCTGCTCCCTTCGCCACCGTCCCACCACCGCAACTGCCACCGTGGCCGCCGCTGCCCGTGACGCACGCCGGCGCCTCGACCGCGCAGCACCAACCGCTCCAGCCGCCGCCGCCGGCAACATCGCAACAGGGCCCTGCCACGACGGCGCAGGGGGTGCCCACCCACTAGGTCCGGTTCCCCCCATCGCCGTCTCCGCTGCCAGCCTGGCTCGCCGGGCCCCTCGAGCCGGTCTACACGACCGCCGGTGGTCAGCCCTACGTGCCGCCCCCGCCAGCGTCGTCTCCCTTCGCCGGCGTCGACGGCCCCCGTTCCAGGGCGGGCCTTGGATGCCAACTTACTCGGCTCCGTCCTCGCTGCTCCGCCACGACGAGGCGTACCCTGCCACCGGCCACGGTCAGCCACCGCCACGCTACTCCAAGGTGGGGAGTTCGCCACCTACGACGGCACGGGAGATCCTCTGAACTGGCTCAATCAGTGCGACCAGTTCTTTCGGGGACAACGCACGCTCGCGTCAGATCGCACGTGGCTCGCCTCTTATCACCTCCGCGGCGCTGCACAGACGTGGTATTACGCCCTCGAGCAGGACGCGGGAGGCATGCCCCCGTGGGAGCGTTTCCGCGAGCTTTGCCTCCTACGCTTCGGGCCGCCGATCCAAGGGAGTCGGTAGCGGAGTTGGGTCGCCTTCCCTTCACCTCCTCGGTGCAGGACTTCGCTGACCGCTTTCAGGCCCTGGCTTGCCACGCACCCGGCGTCACGGCTCGCCAGCGCGCCGAGCTCTTCGTCGGAGGCCTCCCTGACCACATCCGCGTGGACGTGGAGCTGCGCGACCCACAGGACCTCCAGACGGCCATGTACTACGCCCGCGCCTTCGAGCACCGCGCGACAGCCATGCAGCAGGCGTTTCCGGCCAGGGGCGCCCGCCCACCTGCCCGGCCTACACCGACACTGGTGGCTCCAGGGCGCCTAGCTCAGGCCCACGCAGCGGCCCCCGCCGCGGCTGCGACCAGGCCGTTCCGCCGCTTGACACCGGCCGAGCAGCTCGAGCGCCGTCGCCAGGGGATGTGCTTTAACTGCGACGAGCCCTACGTGCCGGGCCACGTTTGCCCACGCCTGTTCTACCTGGAGGCCGCGGACTACCTTGGGACGAAGTCATCGCCGCCCGCTGGAAAACCCGGACCTCCCCGCGGCCAACGTGGTCCCTGCCGGGCCAGCGCAGCCAGCAGCCTTCGTCGTCTCCCTCCATGCACTTGCCGGCCTCCGGACGGAGAAGACCATGCTGCTGCCGGTCACGATCAACGGCGAACGGCTCCTCGCACTCCTGGACACGGGCTCCACGCATAACTTCCTGTCCGGGACCTCCATGCGCCACCTCGGGCTGCAGCAATCCGGCGGGGCGCAGCTCCGCGTTACCGTCGCCAATGGGGACAGCTTGGCCTGCCAGGGTCTTGCTCAGCACGTTCCCATCGTCATCGGCGGCGAGCACTTCTCCATCACCTGTGTCGGCATCGACTTGGGCTGCTTCGACTTCATCCTCGGCGTCGACTTCCTACGGATGCTCGGTCCCATCCTTTGGGACTTCGACACCCTGACGATGATCTTCTGGCGCCAAGGTCGCCGCGTCCGCTGGGAGGGCGCACGGGAACCCTCCCTAGGAGGACCTACGGCCCAGCTGGCGGCAGCCAGCGTCGACGGGGAGCACCCCCTCCTGGACAACCTACTGCAGCAGCACGGCGACCTCTTCGACGAGCCGCAGGGCCTCCCTCCAGCCCGGGCCTGCTACCACCACATCCACCTGCTGCCAGACACAGCACCGGTGGCCGTGCGTCCGTACCGCTACCCCAGCTGCAGAAGGACGAGCTCGAGCGCCAGTGTGCGATCATGCTCGCTCAGGGCATTATTCGGATCTCGACATCGCCATTCTCCGCGCCGGTGCTCCTCGTGCGCAAGCCCGATGGCTCCTGGCGTTTCTGCATCGACTACCGCGCTCTCAACGCCAAGACATCCAAGGACAAGTTCCCTATTCCAGTCGTGGATGAGCTGCACGGGGCGCGGTTCTTCACCAAGCTCGACCTCCGCTCCGGTTATCACCAGGTGCGGATGCATCCGGACGATGTCGCGAAGACGGCTTTCCGCACCCACGGCCACTTCGAGTTCTTGGTGATGCCCTTTGGCCTCTCCAACGCCCCGGCAACGTTCCAGGCACTGATGAACGACGTGCTCCAACCCTACTTGCGCCGGTTTGTGCTTGTTTTCTTTGATGACATTCTTATCTACAGCGCATCCTGGGCGGAGCACCTACAGCACGTGGCCATCGTCTTCAACGAGCTTCGAGCGCATCGTCTCCACCTCAAGCGCTCGAAGTGCTCGTTCGGCACGACGTCCGTGGCTTACCTCGGCCACGTGATCTCAGCAGACGGCGTCGCCATGGATGCCGACAAGGTTGAGGCGGTCGCGGCGTGGCCCACGCCGCAGTCACCACGGGCTCTCCGAGGGTTCCTCGGCCTCGCCGGATACTACCGGAAGTTCATCCGCGACTTCGGCCTCATCGTCGCGCCTCTGACGCGCCTCCTTCGCCGCGACGCCTTCGCCTGGGATGCGGAGGCGACCGAGGCGTTCCAGACCCTCAAGCAGGCCCTCACCACGGGGCCAGTACTCCAGATGCCCGACTTCGACAAGCTGTTCGTGGTGGACTACGATGCCTCGGGCGTCGGGTTTGGTGCCGTCCTTCATCAGGGTGATGGGCCGCTTGCGTTCTTCAGCAGGCCTTTCGCCGCTCGCCACCACAAGCTCGCCGCCTACGAGAGGGAGCTCATCGGCTTGGTGCAAGCGGTGCGCCATTGGCGGCCGTATTTATGGGGACGGCCGTTCCGCATCCGCACGGATCACTATAGCCTCAAGTACTTGCTGGATCAGCGACTCTCTACCGTGCCACAGCACCAGTGGATCAGCAAGCTCTTCGGCTTCGATTTCACCATCGAGTACCGCCGGGTCGCCTCAACACCGTCGCCGACGCGCTGTCCCGTCGCGACGCCGACCCGACACGGCTGACACCGTTGCCATGGGGACGGCCTTGTGCATCCGCTCGGGGCCCTCCTTCGCCTTCATCGACGACATCCGCCGGGCCACGGTCACCGCCGGGGACGCGCAGCTCCTGCGGCAGCAAGCCGAGGCCGGCGAGCTGGAGGAGCCGTGGCGCCTGGAGGACGGTCTGCTCCTGCATGGGCGCCGGCTCTTTGTGCCGAGCCAGGGCGACTTACGCGATCAAGCGCTCTCATTGGCCCATTCGGCGGGCCATGAGGGTGTGCAGAAGACCCTTCACCGTCTCCGTGCTGATTTCTACATACCCGGCGACCGCGCGCTGGTGCGCGACTATGTCCGCTCATGTGTGACGTGCCAGCGCAACAAGACGGAGACGCTACGGCCCGCAGGCTTGTTACAGACACTTGAGGTGCCGTCTCAGGTGTGGGCGGATATCTCCATGGACTTCATCGAGGGTCTTCCCAAGGTGGGCGGCAAGTCCGTCATCCTGACGGTGGTCGATCGCTTCTCCAAGTATGCGCACTTCATTGCGCTTGGCCACCCCTACACTGCTGCCTCCGTGGCACGGGCTTTCTTCGATGGCATCGTCCGCCTCCACGGGTTTCCATCTTCGATCGTCAGTGACCGTGACCCGGTGTTCACGGGTCATGTTTGGCGCGATTTATTTCGGCTGGCGGGTGTGAAGCTGCGCATGAGTACAGCTTTCCACCCTCAGACGGACGGCCAATCTGAGGTGGTTAACAAGGTCATTGCTATGTATTTGCGCTGTGTGACAGGTGATCGTCCTTGGGCGTGGGTGGATTGGCTCTCATGGGCGGAGTACTGCTACAACACCTCCTATCACTCCGCCCTGCGCGCCACCCCCTTCGAGGTGGTTTATGGTCGTCCTCCTCCACCCATGCTGCCATTTGAGCCCGGGACGGCTCGGACGGAAGCGGCCGACGCCCTACTTCGCGACAGGGACGAGATCCTTGCTGAGGTGCGCCAGCGTCTTCTTCAAGCTCAGCAGCTGTCAAAGAAGTACTACGACAACAACCACCGTGAGGCGGAGTTTGCGGTGGGTGACTGGGTGTGGCTGCGCCTCCTGCACCGCACCACGCAGTCCCTGGATCCGCGCGCGAAGCGCAAGTTGGGTCCTCGCTACGCGGGTCCCTTTCCGGTGCTCGAACGCATTGGCAAGCTCGCCTATCGCCTTCAGCTGCCGGCCGGCGCGCGCATCCATGACGTCTTCAATGTGAGCCTGCTGAAGCCTTTCCGGGGTGAGCCCCGGCCGCGCCGCCGGCCATTCCTCCACACCTTGATGGACGTCTCCTTCCGGCTCCGGCGAAAATGCTGAAGGCTCAGCAGAGCCGTGGCGTTTGGCGCCTACTCGTTCAGTGGGAGGGTCTTCCGGTGGAGGACGCCACCTGGGAGCAGCTTGAGGAGTTTCGTCAGTATTTTCCAGACTTCCAGCTCGAGGACGAGCTGTTTGCGCAGGCGGGGAGAGATGTTATGACCGGCATAACCTACAGCCGGAAGAAGCCCAATAGTGGGTCCAATTAGGGGCTTAGCCCAACTTATCTTTATTATATAAGGAGTTGTAATCGGATATTTTTAATCAAGCAATAAACGATCGTTATTGCCGACTCCTGAAGGAGTCGGTCTTCTAACCCTAGCCGCCGCCTCTCCCGTGTCCCTCCTCTTCCTCTCACGCGATCACGGCGCCGTCGCGCCGGTCGGCCGCGTCCAGCACCTCGCCAACCTCACTTCCATCCCTACAACCTACGCCCTAGGCCTGGTAGGACTGCTGATTCTACCATCACTGCAGCCGGATAACAATATGCCATGCAACTACGATTAGGAAGCGCTTGACTGTAACTCTTATGAGGAACTGTTTGTAATTTGTACAAAAAAAATCATTTATAGAATAGCACATGGCAGTGACAAAGATCAGGTACTATGAATTGTAATAAGCAGATATTCCAATCTCTGTTCTACAATCCTCCTCTTTTAACAACGAAACATAAAGGCAAAAATTAACCATTTCCCTTGAACTCCTAGCATACATTCGGATTCATCAAAACAGTTTTATCTCATAGTTGTAGAAATTCATGATGTTGAAATTTCATTGGGGTCTGATAAATACCGAGCGAGCAAACCGGAGAATCGTGAGGCACCTCTTCAGAATTATTAAATCCCAACAGTAACCTTGACCTTCCAACATTATGAAAGAATTTATTAGCAAGATTTCATTTAAATATACTCGTGTCCAGATCCTTTCTATCTCAGTCTCTGTACGAATTTTGTTACACTCAATAAGAATACTGAGGTTTCTGATTCTTACGTTGCTCGGGATGTTCTGAATGACTATATTCAACTGCACCCACTTAAACTAAAAACCCAATCATCACTTCCTAAAAGATAGTACAATTCTTGATTTTGACAGTAAATTTTCAACATTTCTTACGAGCAAACAATTTATTCCCAACAACCGAACATGCGTAATGTTTGCTTGTTTATGAAGGGAGACCACAGCACTGGTTGACGGAGGAATGTTGATTAAATATGAGTAGGGCCCTCATAATCCAGCTGGAAAGAAAAGCTATGTTCACTATCCCAGATGCTGAACTGCTGATCAATAACAAGCCTTTTTTTATGATCAGTAACAAGCCTTTTGAGGAAGCAATTCGAGGCTAGCTCCGCGCTGACGGTAATCATTTTTAGAAGCCTATTTTCAGATATTTTTTTCCCCGCCAAGGAAGAAGAAACAATTGCAGAACCTCTGATGAATTATCAAAACTAGGCAAGAAGGTTCTTAACTAAGACCATGATATATCTTTTTTCTAAAATTAAGACACGTCGGGAACTCGGGAGCGGCTCCGTTCTCTTTCCAATTAGCAGCGCCAGTTTCGCTCTCTAACATATCTCTTCCCCACTTTTCCTATAACTAAGCTTCTCAAGAAATTAACAACAGTACAGCCGTACAGGTGCAATTCAGAATTAGTATGGTTAAATTTTCTAGTATGAAGTAGTACTGAACGGAACAAGTTCCTGCCGATACACATAGCTAAGCAAATTAGCCAAAGCAAGGTTGCTAGAACTAACAAAATCAAGAAATTAAGAAGAGAAGTAATCTAAAGATAACATCCTTGGGGGTGCCACCGCGTTCACCGTTGCTCAGGATTTACTGACCGTCCTATAGAAACTTGATGCGTTCTCAGCCGTCCGATCGCGGTAATTTTTTTTTTTACTGCTCCTGGTCCCACCCGTCATCGACTGGGTGGCTGGGAGATTCGGTGCAAAGCGGGGCGCGGTGGCAGTGGCCGTTATTCCGACGAAGCTTTTCTGGGCATTCTGGTCATTTCGCGTCTGTGGTATAAAACGCAGCACACCGTGCTGGAAAACCTAGCCGCCGTCCCCCAATCCCCGCACGCGCTGTCCTCCTCCAAACCTCCTCGCGTTCGCTCCTCCCCCAATCCTCTTCCTCCTCCCGCCGCCGGCTCGACCCTCCCGCCTCCACTGCTCCTCCCCACCATGGCCCCCTCCTCCTCCTCCTCCAGCTCACACTCCTCGGCTCCCCGCCCCTACCAGATCCCCCACCCGCGGCGCTTCCTTCGCCCGGTTGGCACGGGTAGCAGAGCCTGGAGCCGGTCGTCGCTCTGCAGCGGCGGCGGCAGGTCGGCCTCTTCGATGCGACGACGCGCATCTAGAGGAACCAGTGGAGGGCGGCGAGGAGGACCGCGGCCCGGACGGCGGCGGCCAGGGGGAAGGTCAACACCAACAGCAGGTATGGATTCCCAAACCCTAGATTAATTTAGCGTGGGTATGAGGCGTTGGTTTATTGGATTCCATGGTGTGGAGGATTTGATCTCCGGTGTGGATTTTGCTGGGGGCGCCATGGTGCAGGATCTTTCTTGCTTTCTTGCCGGAGGTTGTTGCAGTTGTAGCACGGAGTTGATGCTGCCTCATAGTTCGTCCACCGCAGCAAGGGCTCAAGTTTTTCTCTGGCCGCCCGCGAGGATAGAGATGCATACAGGTAGAGCTCCTCTTTTCCTTCTTTGCTTTCCTCCGTTCTTACTCAAATTGCATCTTACTGTGTGTTTTCCCTAATACCTCTTGTCTTCTTTTACATAAATTTCAGTCATGCTGCTCCTGCAAAGTCTCAACTGAGCACTTCCTCTTTGCTCAGGTATGTATATGTACCTCACTCTTTTCTTTTGTCATGTTTGCTGCAGCTAGGAGTTCATCTGTACTATAGTTGGTTGGATAAGAATGATGTTGTTGGATCTGCAGATTGACGGCCTGATTCATGTGCAGGGATCTGCTTGATTTAATTTCAGTGTGAGGTGAGCTATTCTGGTTGCATGATTGCCCTAGGTTAATTTTGTCGCTTCTTTACTTTGTTAAATTTGTCCACGTTTGTTGCAGACTATTCTGATATGCTTGATTTTCCACTTAATAAATTCTTGATCCCCTTAAATTGCTTAAATTTATTTTGTTACCCTGTCAAAAAACAGGTACATTTGTGGGCAGTGTTGGAGAATGCTTTGGCATCATGGACCGAGCAATACAATGGCTGCTATACTCCACCCCTCCGAAAGTAAGAAACCCATATGCTCTTTTATGTGTGCTAGCATGAATTTTATAAAGTAGAGGCTATGAAATACTTTAGTTAAACATAAAATTGATGCTAACAGTTCAACAAATTGTTTGAGCATGGCGAACGATAGCAAAAAAAGATTAGTACACATTATTCTACCTTCCCTCTATTGCTCCTCCTTTGTACATACCATTCTGGGCCATGAGCTATTTTGATTTCTAACCTTTGCACTCTGGTTTTATTGCAGTGGAGAAAAGGAGAACAGGGAGGATGCAGATCGATGTGGTGAGGACCCGCTCCTCTCCTTTTCCTTGAATTTCATATTTGGATACAATATTGTGTTTCATTTGCTGCTTCATTGTTAATTTACTTCACTTATATTGTCCTTGGTGCCCATTCATATTCTCTTCCAGGTAGATACATTATAAAGAAAATGTAAATGGTCGAATTTCATTCCCTGTTAGAAACTACTAGAAGACTTTCCCTCTAATTAGGAAATATCAGAAATCTATTCTCAGGCCAGGGTGTTACATGTTTTCGAAAAAGTACTATGTATTGGTTTACTACTAACTATTTCATTTTCAGTTCATGTACAGTTACTGGCCATAAGCCCTTCCACTGCCAAACCAACTGGATTTTATTATTGACTCTTAACCATCATACTGAGAACTTGGCTATTAACAATCAGAACCACTTTCTTCTATTTGTTGTTAGTCATTTTCCGCTGCATTTGTTAAGATGCCAACAAGATTTCCTTTGGCTATTAACAATCAGGACCACTTTCTTATATTTGTTGTTAGTCATTTTCTGCTGCATTTGTTAAGATGCCAACAAGAATTCCTTTCTGCTTTTCTTGCTATTTATTTGTTTCATCAAGCCAGTGGATGGTTATTTCTTCTACTGTATTTACATATGCATTTGTAGTGTATTGTCTTTTCCTTATGATTTTTTGAGCTTTACCCAAACTAATAGATAATTATATTAACAGTAATGGGTGAGACCTGAGGTGTAGTATAACTTGTCCCGCTTCAATAGGTATTTTTCTTTGTTTATAATCGACAGACTATAGCTTCCTTCTCTATTACGTTTTAAAATGATAAGGCCCCGGTTTCCTGATTGAAGTTCTCCAATTTGTGTCATGATATACTTATCTCTGCATTTATATGATATATTTGTGTGCCAAGTTTCATCCTATATTTCTCTGATATTAATAGCACTTGCATTTATTTTGTAGGTGGTTCAGTATCGCTACTTTTTGGGATTGATATGTCACATATGAATATTTATTATATAATCCAGGAGATGGCGCCCGGTGTGGCGACTGTGGTTACAGAGGTACTCTTTAATTGCTGCTGCACGTGTAGGTGGGTTTCCACGGAAAGAGCAGATCACCATGTATCCACTCAGTTCTGAGGTATACCTTGCTCTCCACATCACAAGGTCTAAACTACACCTCTCCTCAACTTCAATCTCATATCTTGATGTATTGTGCTTTCTTTTGTTGTTGTCACATTTAGGTGTTTCTCATATCCTCATCTGAAAATGGATTCAGTTCTGAGGAATATGATTTTTTACAGTTTAACTTTGAATCTTTCTCGCCTGGGCTAGAGGATTTATTTCTTGCTGATAAATAGGAAGAAGTTGGCACTAAATTAGGTCTCATGTATTGAATTACACTTCATCCGAATTGGGAATTTTACTTTTGTAATTCCTAAAGATACTTTGGCACTTTTGTTTTTACTTGGTTTTCAGTCGATTGCTATATTTTTGGATCTCTTTATCATAAATAGAAGTACATGTTATTAATATGTACTGTTTGAATTTGGGTCTCTGCATTACTTTTTACTGTAGGTCGCATGTACGTGGTAAATGATTATTTTATTAGAATTTATAGTACAAACAGGACAAAATCCAGCTCTTTCTAGAAAATATAGCCATCTCTACATGGTAAATCTATTTGTTTGTAAGGGATATTTGTATGCAGGAGAAGAACACAAACACGGCGCGGGGAATGACAAGGTCGAGGAGGTTTTGTTCCTGAAGGTACTTCTGAATATGAACCAAAACTTGAGCAGCTCCTGCTGTCACTTTACAGTGCCAGGTTGTTGCATAGCATGCATTCATTATTCATGTTGAATCATACATATGCTTGGACTCGAATCTATTTCGCAGGAGAAGTACGAGGCTGTGGTTGAGAAGAACACCATGTTGGAGGAGCATATGTATGGCTGCACTATCCACTTATTTTCTGTCTCTCAAGGTACGGTTAACTTGATTCCCTGTCATTGCAAGTTCATCAACTGCACCAGTTGCCAGATCTGTGATTTATTTTAATGTCATTAATACATCAAACATGTGCCTTATTACATTTTAGCATTAACAGACAATTGTGACAAAGATAAGTTTAAATTATTCGATGTGAAAGCACATGTGCAGTTTATCCTATGCAACTAGACACATATACCTGTAGATTTTATGTGCAGGGATTTTGAGAGTTTGTGTAAGATTAGGGATCCAAATGCAGAAACCGACATGAAGTTAAATTGTATACGTGTAGTAGCTTCGTGTTTGCTTTTTTAGGTAATTCATGTTTGCTTCATTTATAATCAATTGACAGGCAAGAAGCATGCAAACTAGGCCATGGTTGCTATTTACCAAGGTTAAATAGGCTTACTGAGAAAATACCAAATTTCCTAAATGGTTCAGTTTTTGACTCTACAAGAAAAGGATAATTTATAAATGGTTGTTAATGTACGTGTTCCGTATTTTCCAAAGAAAATAGGAAACAGAACTGGTTGTTGTTCAACTGGATCCCAGTTTCTCTTTGTTGCAACCAATTTTTTTATGGTTACAACTATTAGATTGTCTGGCACATCTAGGAAATAGACCTATGTTTAATCTCTCTATAATTAGTAATTACCTTACTGCAAGGAGACATTCTGAGCACATAAAGGCAAAACTACATCTGAATTTTAGACAACCTCAATGAGTACATTTGCACCTTCATGAATTTAGGGACTGAATATGGACACTTTGTTTGAGGGAAATGAGTTAAACTGAAATGTAGTGGTATAAGATTTTTTTAGCAATGCTACTATGATAGGCTAATATCAAGGTTCAGTAATGGGCCTCATACGTTTATAAAAAGAAAATGCCCATGTTGGATATTAGCAAATTGTAGGTGGCACTTAGATGCAATTAGGTTGCTTTAGCTTCCGAGTCACTTGCTGCATATACGAGGCTAATATAGAGGTTCAGTCATGGGCCTCTTACGTTTATAAAAGGAAAAATGCCCATTTTGGATATTAGCAAATTGTAGGTGGCACTTAGATGTATATTTAAAATGAACAGCGTATCTATCTTGGTTACAACATTCTAATCCATGTAAAGTCAAATTAGGTGAAGGACTATTTCCCTCTTTCCACAGTTCATAGGCTAATGAAGATTTTTCATTTTTCTTCTGCTCCATGTCTTCAGTTTACAGGATAAGGTCCCTGACTATAATTTAATATGCATGTCAGCTTACCGACATCATCATTGAAGAAGTTGCGATTTTGTTTTTTTGGGGAAACAAACCAATTCGCCAATTAAATCGTAAACATCTCATATTATGTTATTGTTTCTTGTGTAATCACATTGCACTTAAAGTTGTGTTAGTAACTTAGGACCCCCCAAGTAGCCCTGGCTCTTGCTAATGAGTATGCATTGGCCACCCCACAGGGAAAATCAGTTATAATTAGTACATGTTAAATGATTGGTTGACAATATGTGAAATCAGAGTTTTATGTAAGCGATAGGGCAACAAGTGCAATATTTTGACTATTAGTATTGAGTTATAGGAGGCATATCAGGCACCTGTACTAATTACAGCAGTGAGTTTAACACCATATTCTTCATCGTTTTCTGATTTGTTTCTTTGCGGGTCTCAGATTTCTTTTTCCAGTCTCCTTTATTCGATGGCTCCCTTGAGGTAAAGGACTACTTTCTTCTTTCCCCGTCAGAAACAATGCATTCCCCCTTTTTATTTGTTAGCAGAACAGTTAAATGCCTAGGTAAGCACAGATTACAGACCTGGTGTTGCTCGGTGTAGTGTGTTAGCCCACTTTATCCGCTAGGTAGCTTTGTTGTTCTCCTACGGACCAGGCGTTGTTTCTGTTTTAGTAGTGTGTGACCATGTGCTATTGATTTGAATCATGCATCCCTTTTATGGTCTACGTGATTCACAAGGATTTTATTGATTCCGGTTGACACGTTACTAACCAGTGTAGCAAATCATGGCTGCTCTATTCAAGTGAGAAGAGACACGGAAACAAAACTAGAAAAGGAAATGGTATCAACACAATTTTTCTGACGTTATTTCACTGGGATTATTGCTTCTATTTTTTTGCCATCTGTGTTTCTCATCTCAAAAGGGCTCGAATAACGTAGCCTTGATATACAGATAAATAGCATGCTTACATTTTTCCTTCTTTTCCAAGAGGTGCTAAAATCCTAGGTGGTCGTTAGATTGTGTATAGTCATCAGTGCCTTTCTATGTTACTCGAAAGCAGAGATAGGATGAGGAATATAGTGACGATGCTTCCATGTTTTTTGGTAAACAAATCACA
Organism: Poa pratensis; assembly: GCA_947311845.1. Classification (NCBI taxonomy): domain Eukaryota; kingdom Viridiplantae; phylum Streptophyta; class Magnoliopsida; order Poales; family Poaceae; genus Poa; species Poa pratensis. The sequence goes on from CAMZMU010000015.1 coordinate 4,923,183, forward strand.
AATTAATTATTTTTTCATGACCTATACAGTTTTGAAGAGTTGTGAACTGGTGATCCGTCCTTGATTGTGTTCTCTCATTTGCACATTGAGTCTGAGAAGTTCATTTAGCATACTTCGTGCAGTACCTCAAAACAGATCATCTGGGAGAGAATGAAAATAATTATGAGCACTGATCCTCAGCCTTAACATCCGAATCTAGCTTAAAAAATAGTCAAGTGCCTCAATCATAAATAAATCTTCATTTTGTTAATCGTTATAACCAAATTTTAGAGAGAAAAAAATAGTCCTTTTATCTACTTCTAGCAGAAGTCGGAGACAAACTAATCCGGTGGTTGAAGTTATGTACGCCGATGCCTATGTGCTCCTTTCGCTCACCTCTTCAAATCCTCTCCAAGCCAGCTGGTAAGTCTCTAATCCTCACAGAACTCTTTCTTGCGCTTTCCCTTTTCTGATCTGTGTTGCCACTGCTCTAGGAGTGGATCCGTGTTCACGGGCTGGGGGCCTCCCTCGCAGGAGCAACATGAGGAGGTGGCGATTTATTTTCTTCGGATTAAGAGTTGGCCGGTTCACTCAGCGGAGCAGCTCAGAGAGGTTGGCGGCGGCTTGGAGAGCTTCTGCCAAAATATTATGGAGGACTAATTCGTAGTTCTGTTGTCCTGATTTTGTGAGTTCAAATTGTATTAAATGATTACGTGTATAGCTTCATCTTTGAAGCATAGTTATGCCTAAAATATTATAGAGCACCGGTGAAAATCATACATAATCTGGTGCTGCCTGAGCCTGATCTGTGAAGCATAGTTTCTTCACCATCGTTTGCATCATCATGTTGCTTAAGGATTTCATTGTATAATGTTCTTCCTACTCATTTCACGTGCGATTTCAAATATGATCAACCTCATATGAATAAAATTGTCTTTTAAATGATCTGTATGAATTGTGGTAAACACGGGCAAGTAATTCAAAGAAGAAACAAACGCCGCGCGGCGAGCCGCGCCGTTCGAATCTAGTTGAGAACAAGCAAGTGCCCACCCCCTGGGCGCCCAGGGGGGCTATCCACGTGGCGCACGACGTGCGGGCAGGGAGGAAAAAGACAACGAGCACTGCCGCGTCGCCTAGCGAGCCCGGAAAAGGCCATCCCCATCCGTTCGATCTGTGAACGAGCCCCGCGTCCATCTCGATCCCCCCGATGGAAACCCTAGCCGCCTCCGCCTGCGCTGTCTCGCTCGCCTCCTCCTCTCTGCGCCGCCGCCTCCTCGCTGGGCCACCTCGTCCTACTCCATGAACCGGACCGAGCGGATGTAGCGCCCCCTTCCTCGCCAGCGCTCGATCCTAGCCGCAACGCGCGAGAGGGAAGGGTGGAGGAGAAGAGGAGGTCACACCGCCCCAATCCTCTTTTCGACCCCGCGGAGGTCACACTGCTCCTTCTTCTCGTCGACGACTACACCGGCGGCGGCTGCATCGTCAACGCGGGAGAGGATGGTTGAGATGGTGGCCTCACGGGCGAGCTAGCATCTTCCACCACCGAGGCAACGACGAAGCAAGCTGATGCGATTTGGTACTTACATCTCCCTCTCCTAGCCCCTCTCTCTCTCCTCGTGTTTTAGGAACGGATTATAAGACATTTTTGATTGGCAGTGTTAGTGTAGTGTAGTTTTCTGTACTAGACCTATTTGCTTGTGTGACATATTGCAATTTTTGGGACCATACACGTCGCTGCTCTTGCTGTAGAGTGTGCCATCATATTTATTGTGCAGTTTTTTTCCATGGTAATTTTAGGTGCGGATTAGTCTCACGAGGTGTGTGTACTAACAAAACTTCTCTCCTTTTTCTGTTTCAGTATTGATACTGACCTGCTTTTGGTGGTCTCCAGTTGACAATGGGAACGATTGTGGATAATTTGATGTCATGGTGGGCGTGAGATGGATCGCCGGCGGCTGCGGGCCTGTGTGGCTAGACGGTGCCGTGGAAGACAACGGAGACGGCGCCTGGGAGTTGCCCGTGCTCTGGGCCATGGGGACGCAGCAAGTAGAAGATCATCTCGGTGAGCCCTCTCCTTCTCTTCTGCCATCTTAATTTGGTGGTTTGTCTCGAATCGAGGTCAACGGGTCTGATTGCAGCAAGTGTTCATCTGATTCGAAATGTTTAATTGTTGCAAAATAATTCAGATGTGAACACAGTGTTTGGTCTTTCACAATGCATTGGTAATTCCATGGTATTTCCTTTTTTGTACTTGTATGAAATAATGAGCAGTAGCAGTGTCTGAAGTAATGAGCAGTAGCAGTGTCTGGAGTAATGAGCAGTAGCAGTGTAAGAATGTGATGAATATCATATGCCTTAGTATAATAAATTAACATGCTCTTGAATGCACTCAGTTCTGTATTTGCTAAACGTAGTTAAAGAGCCTTTCTGTTGCATCAAGGTTATCTGATTATCATTTGACTTTTTTGCTTAGGTAATAAAATCCTCTTGTATCAGGAAGATGAACTGAAACAACAAGGGTACTCGGCTTTCAAAAAGAAGGACTATGATGCGGCCATACTTTTGTACAGCATGGTAAAAACTCCTATCCTGCTACTGATTTTCGTATGCAAAAAACATTTTAGATGCTGAAGAACTTATGTTTACCTTTCCTAACAGAAGCGAACCCACAATGAACTTGTTGTGGTGGTTCCTCGCTCAGAATATCCCCAATCCACATGGCCTGAAACAAACTTTTTTCATTTGTAAGCTCTGAAGTTTGACGGCACGAAAGCTATGTTATATTCAAACAGGAGCATCTGTTGGTTGTGCCTCAGTGTCGGCGACGAGGTTCGTTCCGACGCCCAGACCTGCACCAGGGTATAGCCTGACTTGGCACAGCTTATTACCGTCAAGGAATGACCTCCAGGTGATCATCACACTTCCCTTCATTTTCCTGCCCAAATATAGCTTCAGAAAGTCAGATTCAGTTGACAACATAGAACATACTTGAGTCTCTGCACATTATCCGGTGTTGGCTTGATCTAATTCACAAGCACTTTAAGCTTATTGACAAATTCGAGCTCGTGTTAGTATTATGCCGGTCACCCTTCTGAAGGCCTCGAGGCTGGATCCGGAGAACGCTGACATCAACAAAGCTTCTGGTAATCCACTCTACGTGCAGCCTGAGTCGTACATCATCGTACAAACTCATCTTACATCACATGCGTGCTAACCTGATGCCCTGGTGCCATATACTGTAACTTGTGCAGGGCTGTTTTAGCAAGGCACAACGCTTCCTGGAGGAATTGGAAGGTATGGAGTGCACGTTCTGGGGGAAGCTTTCGTTGTCGAAAACGCTGAAGCGTAGGAAATGCTTTAGTGTCATTAACTATTTTATTCTCATATCCATGTTGGTTATGCCCTTTCACATTGATTCATCTCTATTTTTTGATTGTCTTGACATATTTGTGTTTATATTAATATCATAACAATTCTAAGTTTGTTTGGCCAGTACTACTGCAACCTCTACATATGGCAATTTTTTTTATCCTTGTTCATAGCAGCATTAGTAATTCGGTAGGCTCATAGCTTTTATATGTCTCCATCTTATTTGCAGGTGTATTCACCTCATCTGGTACATCACGTGCTATATGGATTAATCTTGCACAAAGCCTCCTCTTATTTTATCAGCTACCACCAAAATGAGTTGACCAAGGTTGTTTCAAGTTCTACTGTTTTTCTACAACCTTCTTCTCCCAGGCTTCATGAACGGTGAGCACAACAGAATACCTGCTATATGGTTCACTTTGCTTGTACGCTTCCTTTTGTTGTCCTACGAAAGTATGATTTGGAATTGCATTAAAGGAATATTGTTCTCATGTTAACATAGGAGGATGATTTTACGCATGCAATGTCTTTTTTATGCATAGGAGGATGATTTTACAAGGTCTCTGAGTGATGCATTTATTAGTTCTTTTTACGCAGAATGGTAAATTAAATAAATACAAGTCTTCAATTTTTGAGATTTTTTTTCCTTATGCCATGTGGTTGCTTTATTGTATTGGTCAGCATGTTATGCTTGTATGGATTCTTACATTGGAGAATTTCACACATCTCTGCATACCAATATATTAAATATAAAGATGAATACTCGTGGTACAAACGTTAGTAACAAATAACAGTGGAACAAGATAATGTTTCTATGGCAAGTGCTGGTGAGAATTGCAATGCCTCGCACTACAGGTTCAATAATACAAAGCTGCCGATAATTTATTTGAGGACCTTGCTGCTGATTTTAACTTCAAATATTTATTTGTATTTTTAGTTCTACTTCACTTTGTGGGATGACATCGATTACCTTGACGATAAGTGCAATGTAAGTAGTACCTTATTCCACAGTTTTTCCCGGATGGATGGGAGGCTGGCTATGCCGATCCATTTAACAATGAACCAAGAAACTACTCTAAGCTGCAGTCAGATAGAACACATCCATTACAGTTGGACCGATTTTCTGTATCCTTTCAGCTGCTCCCTTTTTTTTGGATCGCTATAGCAATGTTCTTGTTCTACTCCACAATACCTCTTTTTCGACAAAGTACTCCATAGTATCTATTATCTTGATGGTAGACCACTCTCCTCTTGTGGTCAAATTCATGACTGGCCTGGTTTTTTTTTGCAGAAATATGTTCATAGTTGATTGTTTCAGATATCGGTGGACTTATGCTGAATCTCTCACTCCTGACCTTGTACACGTGAGCTGTTCTAATATGTATCTTAGCTTTCCATGAGAAGGTTTGTATGCATCAATTTATTTCACGTCATAGAATCTTTCATGCTTTTGGAATACACGAATTGGAGGACTTTGATGTTTCAAATGAAATTCCACATTTATCTAAATTGACCTGATGGCAGAGATATAGTGTCTGCTCATCTCATCCAATGTAGGCCACTTGAGAGGAAAGAATATACATCAGATGAAATGCATTCCCGACTGTTGCTATATTCTATGCTTCCTCATTATTTTCGTTAGTGTTTTTCCTCAGTAATTAAGCAAGAAATGGTCATGGGATAAAATAAGAGATTATATCTGTTTGTAGATATTTGTTAAATGGTCTGATTTGGTGCTACAGAAATCATGTTATCTCAAAGCATATATTTGAGAGTAGTAACTTCAGAAATATTAAGTCGTGCATGTACAGAACACTATGTTATGCAAATATACTGCTTCCCTAGATGTAGTTATTTGTTTATCTTAGCATAATTATGTGGTTCTGTTTTGCAGGTTCAAATAATTATTCGTCCAAATAGTATTGAACATCAGTATATGGTGTTTCGTGGTTATTGAAGATCAGCTCGGTGCATATGAGTTAGCATTCATCTGTCTTAAGCAACCAAAGAGACATCCAAATTTTCTTGATTCGCATATGTTAAATTGAACATTTGAGAGTGATGTTCTGTATCGGTATTTGGTTTTCCACGGTGAGCCAAAATCTATTATCAAACCTAATATTTGTAACATATTCTTGCTAGAAGCACTTTCACACGGTTGAAAATCCAACCATGGTTTCCAGCCCTGTATGATTGCTGTACAATTGTGTTGTGTGCTTTCACTGCAAAATCTTTGCATGAGATTGAGAGATTTTCACCTGCTTTAGTGAAACTAAAATGTGCTCTTAAGAAAATTGTGCCAATGGGGGCTTAGATTGGGACGCAACGTACCGGCCAGGAGGCGCCCTGCCTCTAGTCATACTTTAACCACCACCGAGCGCCGTGTGCATGGACTTGTCCTCGCCCAGGAACCTAAACCCCCTGGCCGTCGCCACCGGCGGGATCGCCGCCGCCACCTCCGAGACGCCGTCGGCCGGTGCGACCGCGGGAGCCGTCTCTGTGGGTTCAGCCATGGTGGGAGCAGATCCCAAAGCTCTTTCGATCAGCAAAGAGTGCGAGACTTCCTTCCTTCCCACGCCTTCTATTCTTAGCAGAAGAAACAGCACGGGGTAGGTCTCTTTTGGGCGTGGCTCGCGAGTCGTGACGGAGAAAGAGAGAAGCGGTTTGGGGTTAGCTGGAAGTAAGGCCGGCAATCGGGTCGGGTTTGGTCGGGTCGACCTCTTCCAGAGCCATGCCCGTTTAACAAATGGGCAAGCTTCTCTGCCTGTGACCCTGCCCATGGGTCAAATTTCATGCCCATGCCCGTACCCGTCGGGTCACCCGACCCGTCGGATCGCCCGTCGGGTCTACATACAACAGCTCCTTATGTCAATTCTGGCACTCCAAAATGGCATATTTTATGTGTCACCTTCAGCCGGCAGGTAGTAGGGGACAGCAGGGAGAAGCTGCAGAGCGCGACGGGACGGCGGGGAGAAGCTGCTGCTTGGGGCGAAGAAGGAAGGCGGCGGCTCGGGGTCCTTGGGCGACGGCAGGGAGTCGGGGACGGCGGCGCGGGGTCCTTGGGGACGGCGGCGTCGAGGCCGGTTGTGAGTTGGGGACGGCGGCGTCGTGGACGTTGGGGACGGCAGCGAGTGGCGGCGCAACGGAGCGGCGGCTCAGTGGAGCAACGGCGTGGCGGGTCAGCGCCGCCGTTTTGCTGCCGGGAAAGGGAGGGGAGCGGAGAGCACCGCGAGGCGTGAGCACTGAGCAGAGAAAGAGAGTAGGGGAGAGGGATTGCGGCGGGGACGGGGAGAGACTGGGTACTGGGATGGTCGACTCACACGGTCACACACACCTAGGGTTAGTGGCTTAGTGCGGTGTGTGTTAGATTTGGACTGTTGGCTGGGCTGAAAATTACATGGGCTCTGGTCATGTCTTACTATGAGACCCCACATGTCAGCTAATCGGGTTACCCATGGGTACACATGTCTGCTCATACCCTACCCACGACTAATCGGGTCGCCCACGGGCGAGACCCATGGGCGAACATAGCGACCCATACCCTGCCCATTAGGATCGGGTGCCCGTGGGCGGACGTGCCCATGGGCGGAATTGCCGGCTTGAGCTGGAAGGGCTCGGCGAGTCAGCAGCTCACAGGTAGCAACGTAGACGTCCGATACGAAAACTGCTCGAAGCTGTCACCGCAGTTCGTCGATGTATCTCTGATGGCACTCACCGCGGCCGCTGCGCAAGGCCCTTGCTCCGTCGCGGCGCCGCAACTGGCAGACCTGATCCGCATCATCCCTACTCCAGCGCGTCGCCAGCCTGCTAAGAGGGGAGTACTGCTCCAGCGCTGCCCAATCCTTATGCAGCAGCCGCCCGCGGCAACGGCGCGGCCACGCGGCGCTGAGGCGGCGAGGATGGCGAGCACGACCATGGTGACCACGGTGTAGCAGATGAAGATGCAGCAGCCGTCACAGAGCCGCTACAGCGGCAGCGGCAGGGGCGCGGCGCGGAGGCGGCGGCGGCAGCTGGTGTTGGGACGGTGGCCTCCTGTCTGCGGCCTGGCAAGTGCCTTTGTCGGACCGGAGCGAGCTCCGTGGTGGCACAAGCAGCACCGACGTAGCTTCTTCTTCTTCTGGCTTCCCACAAATTAGTTCAGTCCACTTAGCCAAAAATTATTGCATTAATTTCTGAATTATTATTGGTCGACACTACTTCGATCAGAACTCGCAAGCGCCTGACATGGAATCCCTTGCCGGTTCGGAAAGCAAGGATCTCTTGCAGCTGCTAGCACCGATGCTGTCTTGCCCGAGAAACGGTGGAAACAGACAACATCCACGTCATGTGGTTGCAGGCCTGATGGCTATATTTTTTTCTACTGGTTCACGGCCACACCCCGTTGTACTACAGCGATGGAAGGCATGAAGTAGCAGAAGAACGAAGGTCCCATCAACCCATACCTGATCAGGCCCCAAAATTTCAGTGGTAAGTAATTTGTTAATCATCTGAGCAAAGGAAGTTCTCATTTGTTGATGCCTATTCGTAAGGCATGGCTGTAGATTCTTTTTCATAGCTTTTGTCTGAAAATGTAGATCCATGAGTAAGCCTCTCAAACGATAATGCATGCCTGAGCGATCATTGAACTTCTGTTGTTTTTGCAATCAGCGATGGTTAAAGTAAATGTTGTAACTGAATTTTATAGAACCGAGTTCGACTTTGTTAGGACGCAGCTTTTAAGGTATACGTGATTTATTTGGAAATTAGATTATAGCTGTTGAGAAAATAGTTACATATTACCTCCTTATTAGTAACTACTACTGTACAGAGGAAGACAAGAACAGTCAGCCCAGTCCCTTCTCAGCTAGCTGCACACATTCGGTTCTCCATCACTGACATGATATAAGATCGATCAGTTCTTTCTATGTAGTTTGCCTCCCGCTACGTTCATATATCTCAACACATGAGTATAAGAGTTTGACTATAGAGTAAATATTGTGGAGTCATTGCAGAGACGTGCGTTGCACGTACACGTGTACTAGTACTTATAAAAGAGCAAACATATTCTTTTCTACGGACACCCCATCAAATGTACACAGGCAACCAGCACCACCGGATCCGCCCCAGCTGATTAAATCAATGGTTACGATCAATCTAATCCGCTCCCTGTGTGCACGTAGCAATTAGAAAGAGCGGACGAAAACTCTGCCGAACAACAAACTCACCGCCCACGTCCGTAACTCCCGTGCCCAAAAAGTTATTGGCTAAACAAAACACAACAAACAAATCTCACGCCAGCGCCGCCGCCATTGTTCTCGCTGCCAAGCTCGCGTCGCCCTGCCCGTCGTCCTAATCTGGAGCTGCCCGGCCCCAGCCGAGGCGGTTGGATCCCAGCGGCGCCGGCGTCTTGGAGGTCGACGAGACGCGGCTCCGCCACCTGCGCGCCACCATCCAGCCATCCCTGTTCGGCGCGCTCCGCCCATGATCCGTTTCTGGCTGGCGAGCTCCGCGGCTCTGCCCCTGTCCGTCCCTCCTCGGACATCCATACCTTGCAGGCCTGCTCCGTCCAACGCCGGCGAACTCCGCCCCAACCCTGCTCCACGTGCCATTGATTTTGTCGACCGGCCTGGTAATGCGTGGCTCCTCCCAGCTACGCGGCTCCTGCTCAGCATAGAACCGAGAACCTGCTGCTCCTCTCCTTCACGGACCAGATCTTTGACCTTGTGCCTCTCTCGGTAATTCACCCTGCTTCTCTTACATAACGCACTACTGATAGATTATGTTTGGTTTCACTAATCAGGATAAGTGTACAAGTACAGTAACCAATTGGTTGTGTGGTTAGAGTTTCGGTACATTCAAATTGCTCTATTTACATAGTCTGCACTCTAGACTCACACAGCTTAATATACATTTCAATTGGACACTAAGCTAGAGTGTATCAGTACCAACTACATGGCCGTTTCATTGGAATGTTGAGCTTCATCTTGTCTCAGATAAGGATGGGAGAGACTTGGGTGATGCACTCGAGTAGTCTACAACTGATAAATTTCTACTTGTTACACATGTATGCAGCAGCTCAGTGTGCGCGTATTTTGTAGCTAATATGATGAGATCTGCACCAAGAATAAGAATCATCTAGAGATGTAACAATACTGTGTGTTACAAAATCAGACACATTAGCTCGGTTTGCATGCATTGTGTATAGCTGGTTGCAAAACCAAGTTCAATAGCATTGTGGTATAGCTGGTGGTTTTACTGATGCCCATTTAAATGTTCTTACAAACCGTTCTTTTTTACTGTAGTATAGCTCATGCTAAATGTCCGCATCTCCCGCTATTAACTTCTAGCTCCACCACTGTGTAGCCTGGCTCCCATTTACTTAGAAATAAAAACATGGTTGAGGTACTATGATGCATATTATATCGTATATACGAATTTCTTCATGCTGGTAGATCAAAGATAGTAATACTGTGGCCTGCTGAGAGGCTTCTTATAGAATGCTCTATGAGGTCAGCATGCTGGTTTTGTTAGGTAAAACTGAATCTGGTAGCTCACCAAAATTCTTGCAAGTAGGTTAATGAAAGAAGCTAAACTGAAATGAGTGTATGAAGTTGAATACTGGAGCATTGCTATGTGGGACGGTACTGATATGGTTTAGATAATATGAATTGAGAAGGCTCTAATATTGCAGATGATCTGAATGATGAATTACCGAGAATATCATGTTTAACGAATCTACAGATAATATCCGTAGATGTACTGTTGTATCACCTATAATTTACACATTTTGTTTGTGCCGTACTGTCGGAAGAAACTTCATGTTTAAGTTCTCAATATTTGCAGGCATTGTAGAAGGGCAGAGGATGTGTTCAAGGAACTTAAACTAAAGATCCCATATGTCGTCGAGATTTATCGGGCTGGAGTGTTTTGCATCCATGTTCATATTGTATTATTAGTTTGTCGTACGCGACAATGCTATTTGTTTATTGACGGGTGTGACTTAGAGCACTCGCTGGTTCTCAGGGAGCCGCCCCCATGCAAATCCGGCAACTCATTTGAGGTAGCACTACGCCTCCTTGTGGATTATGTAGATATTTCTTGCATGTTGGCATTGACTATGTACACATGTTCATCTATCCTCAATATCAAATCACCTTTGTGGTCTGATGAATTGGGTATGGAATTATCTATTCGAAGAAAGAGTTTATTCAATCACATAGAGATTCAGAAGGGTGTCCACATGTGTCTCCCAGCTCCACTTTGGAGGCCAGTCTATAATCGTTGTTGCTCGACATGTTGCTCTACATTGTCATGATAGCCTTCTTCTCGGGGTTATCCCAAAACAGCAGGTCACGCAGCTCACTGATCCCTTGAATGACACTAACAGTAAGCGGGGGAAGCAGGACACTTGCTCGACAGCAGTGCCGCTATTGAATACGGCAAGGCGTCAATGAAGGGCGCAAGCGGCAACGCAGATATAAGGTCCATCTTTGGATGTACAAGCTTTTTCAGATGTTGATCTTATAGAACACGCTACATAGCAACCAGTTTTCATGTACTTTACCAGTTTTCAAGATGTTGATCTTGAAAATGCTCTATTTTATGTGCTTTTTATCATTTACCATATATTTATCGATTGTACGGTCATGTGTTGCACGTGCACGTAAGCACGTTCACTATCCCCTATAAAGCTATATGTTTTTTCTCTCCTTCTGCGTCCTCCTTATGTCTAAATTCATATCTTTTGTTCTATAACTCAAAATAAAATATGTCATATATGAATTTCGATCAGAGAAATGTAATAAATATTAAATTGTCATCCATGATCATCTTTGCATCATTTAGCTTGTTACTTAGTGGTCTTTTGCATATTCATCTAAATAACTAATATGGAATGTGTTGGGTAATTAATTAATTGTTGCCATATTCCATTTAATTTGTGTATATCACCCATGCCATGTCTCACATGCTAATCAACATTTGATTTGGGGTTAGATAAATAACTTGAACATAATTAATTGTCGGAATCCGGTTCTGCTTAATTTGGCTTAAGTTATGTCTTGTCTTGCATCTTGCCATGTCATGCATCATATCATGAACATGCTGAATCTTTTGTCGTAGTTGTAAGATGCATATGCAGTATGCACCGATGGCCGCAGCTTATAATTCCATCCCTGCTACAAAATTGCAGCAACGTACTATTAAATAATTCCTTGCAAAAATATATCAGTTTTCATGTGAATCTCTTGCAGCTGGCTGAAGGCGATTTAATCATGGTTGCATTGCATTTAGCAAATGACATTTAATGTGTACTGTTTGCAGGTCATTCAAGTGTTTTTTGTAATTCCTAAAAGTGGTCGATTATGAAAGTTAAGCAACACGACGATTGCAAGTTCAAAATTCCTGAGCTCATTTGGAGACGTACATTGCACGTGCAAAGCAACTAGTTCTGGAAAAGCTGCGAGGGTAGCGAAATGCTTTATCTTTTTTCCAATCGTGCTGGCACCGCCTAAAAGGCCACGGAAGATAACCAAACTGTCATGGGGATAAAACCCAGGTAGCTGAAGACCCACGGAATATCCCGAGTGAAACGCGAAATCAAGCGCAAATCTTCAGCTTTACACCCGGCCACCTCCGACTGCCCGGCTCGGCCGAGTCCGTCTGCCCCAAGTGCAGTCGGCCCCCGCCTAGCTCGCCGTACACTCCGAGGCGGCATGGGCAAAAGAAGAACTGCAAGCTCGTCATCATCACGATTCTCGGAGACAACCAGATAACGACAAACGACGCCTGCCTTATGCGACCAGAGTCAATCGCGCTGGCCGGATTCGGGCGGCTGGCAGCCGGACGACCGGCTGCCATCTACCTACGACAAGCAGGAGACAAGGGTCCGTGTCGTGCGGCGCCGGGGCCGTATCCGGCTAGCCCTCCATGTCGCCCAGGCATGGGCTAAAGCGGAGTCTAGCCCGACGTCTCCTACAGTGCCTAGGATCCCCGACAGGCGGGAGACACGGAGCGCCGCCCGCACACCGACAGGAGATCCTAGGTGTTGTCCGCCGCGTAGGCGGGGCCGGCGCCGTCGCCGGCTAGCCCTCCACGTCGCCAAGTCTACCCCGACACCTCCTGCACCGCTAGGGAGTTCGACTGTACTGCGGACATGCAGCGTCACGAAGAAACGCCCCTGTAGCCGACATCGGCCGGCTGGCGCGGACCAGCCGGCCCCGCCTGTAAGCCAGACAGCCAGGCCTATATAAGGTTGTCTGGATGCCCAAGTAGAAAAAACCGAATCCTGGATCAGAGATCCCTAAGCGACCACCACTTCTTCCTCCCCACCCCGTTAGCTAGAGAGAGAGACTCGAGCCATGGAGAGCTCACCGAACAGCTCGAGGAGCAACTCTGTACTGTGTCCACCGATGATAGAGAGATCGAGTAGGAGTAGGAGTGTTACCTCCTCCGGGAGGGCTCCGAACCTGGGTATTTCCCGTGTCCACGCTCCGGCGCGATCCCCGCGGGTGCCCACGCTGCAGTACGCTGCTCCCACACCTATCTTAGCCACTCTGTGGCATGTGCCATGTTCGACACCACGTCATTTGGCGCCCACCGTGGGGCATATAGCAGCGTCCGGGGTCACATTCTGTGCGGGATCCCGCAGCCGTCTCGGCGAGCGAGTTGCCTCCGGCCTCGTCTCGACGTTCGGCTCCATCGACTTCATCAACGACAACGCTGCGTGCTTCGCCGGCTCCGCCTTCCCCGAGGATGGCTCCATCGTGCACTTCGGCGAGCACCGCATCTACGTCGCCATCGCACCCGAGTACCCCGCCAGCATCCAGCCCTGCGCCAACCGGCTCCCCGAGGAGACGACCGGCTGCAAGGCCGGCATCGAGTCCCGCGTCTACACGGAAGTCATGGTCTCCGATGTTACCAGCACCCGGCAACCCCAAGTCCCCATCGACTCCGTCCAGGCCATGCTCCAGGGCCTGATCACGCCCATCGACGCCGGCGCAGACCCCGAGCAGGCCGCCGTCCTCCTCGAGCAAGCGCGGCAACGCCTCCTCAGTAAATAAAACAAAAAGGAAAAAGAAACAGCCAAAAAAAGAAAAACGAAAAAAAAGGAAAAAATAAGAAAGAAAAAAGAAACAGCCGAAAGAAACGAAAAAATGAAGCAGGTGCACTACTGGGCTGGCCCATAAGCAACAGAGGGGCGAGCAGGTGCGCTCCGCATGATGGGCCGGCCCATTTTGGGGTGTGCGACGGCACCTTATCATCGACCTGGTCGATGAATAGGGTTTGCCGGTAGGGTTTCCATCGTGCGGAGGCGAGCGAACAGGGATAAGGTTTTGTTGGGCTTGGCCCATTTGGACGACGGAGAGACGCGCGATGGACGATGGACGAAAACCTTGACGTACGAGAGGAACCAAATGTTTCTTTTAGATAGGAGAGAAGATTACTGTTGAGTTAATGGGGAAAGGAACATCAGTTTTGAAATGCTCCCGAGGTTTGATTATCATGCTGTCCGCAAGGCGCAAGGCTATATCGTCCTAAACAGGCTATGTGCATTTGTACAATGGCTGCAGATGGCTAAGATTGAAGAAGAGTACATGTGACTTCTTTGTTTCAATACTTTCTGCATGGTTTTGAGTTTTAATCTCCCACAAGGGACTTCATGATTTGGCATCCGATCATCCATGATTAGACGAAAATAAGTGAACATATTAATGTTTTTGTCGGTGTTAGGATGTACGATGGGAAAGATATTTAGCGACACTTGTGCATATATATATATATATTTCCCCTATATGCTTATAATTTTTTCCGTTTTGCTTGAATATATCAGGTACATACTAATGGCGTATTACCTAAATGAGCCACGTTTCTCTTTTGAACTTTCATGGCTTAGGATGGAAGGTTTTTATGAGATGGTGGCGGCTGAGTGGGCTAATTATGTCAAAGGGGACTCTCCTATTGAAATATGGCAAAATAAAATTAGACATTTGAGACGATACCTAAAGGGCTGGGCAAAAATCAAAGCGGAAAATATAAGAAGGAGAAAGAAAGGTTGTTAAAAATTATCGATGAGCTTGACATTAAAACTGAAAGCACACCTCTTAGTGTGGGTGAGCGAGATGCATTAAGAGAAGCTAATGATAAAATTTGCTGTCTCCGAAGAGACGAGGAAACAAAATGGGAACAAAGGGCAAAGGTTAAATATATACAGGAAGGTGGAAATAACACGAAGTATTTTCATCTTATTGCAAACAGAAAACATAGGAAAAAGAAGATTTTTCAGTTAGAACAAGACGAAGGAACCATAGTGGGTGACACGAATTTAAAAATTTATATCCCTGAATATTATAAGAAACTTTTTGGGGAATCCGATCCTAATGATGTCATAATGAATGAAGAAATGGTCCATGATATTCCGCAACTTACTCAAGAAGAGAATGACATTCTTACAGCTGATTTCTTAGTGAAAGAAGTGTACGAAGCCATCTCTCAAATGGAACTCAACAAGACTCCGGGGCCTGATGGTTTTCCTGCTGAGTTCTATAAGACATTTTGGAGGTAATCCGAAATGATCTAATGGCTCTCTTTGTGCAATTGAAACAGGAAACTTGTCCTTGTTTAAATTAAATTTTGGTGTCATTACGCTGTTATCGAAAAAAGAAAATGCGGTTCAGATTCAACAGTATAGGCCTATTTGTCCGCTTAATGTCAGCTTCAAAATCTTCACAAAAGTAGGTACTAATCGTATTACCGAAATTGCACAAAAGATAATTAGGCCGACGCAGTCGGCGTTCATGCCAGGGAGACACATTTTAGAAGGTGTGGTTGTCTTACATGAAACCATTCATGAGCTTCATAGGAAGAAAATGGATGGAGTTATCTTTAAGATTGACTTTGAGAAAGCATACGACAAAGTAAAATGGCCATTTCTCCAACAAGCATTGCGTATGAAAGGTTTTGCACAAGAATGGTGCAATTGGATTATGCAATTTGTTCAGGGGGAAGTGTCGGGGTTCGGGTGAATGATGACATTGGCCATCATTTCCAAACAAAAAAAGGCCTAAGACAGGGGATCCTTTGTCTCCTATGTTGTTTAATATAGTGGCGGATATGCTAGCCATCTTAATCGCACGGGCGAAGGAAGATGGACAAATAGACGGGCTCATACCTCATTTGGTCGAGGGAGGGTTATCTATTTTACAATACGCGGATGACACTATTTTATTTATGGACCATAATCTTGAAAAGGCGGTAAATTTGAAACTCATCCTTTGCATTTTCGAACAGTTTTCGGGGCTGAAAATAAATTTCCACAAGAGTGAAATCTTTTGTTTTGGGAAGGCGAAAGAGGTGGAAGATCAGTACCGAAAATTTTTCGGATGTGAGTCGGGGTCTTTACCTTTTAAATATTTGGGGTTCCGATTCATTATAGGAGACTCCGAAACGATGAATGGCAACCGGTTGAATGTCGTTTCGAAGGCAAACTCGGTTGCTGGAAATGGAAGATGCTGTCCTATGGGATCGGCTGGTACTTGTTAATTCGGTTCTAACAAGCCTTCCGATGTTCATGCTATCCTTTTTAGAATTACCTAAAGGGTGAGGAAAAGGTTAGACTTCTATAGATCACGATTTTTTTGGTAGAGTGATGAGAATAAGGGAAAATATAGATTGACAAAATGGAACATTATATGTAGACCAAAGGATCAGGGAGGTTTAGGGTGGAAGTACTTGAATTAAAGAATAAATGTTTGCTTAGCAAATGGCTTTTCAAACTTTTGAATGAGGAGGGTGTGTCAGGAGCTGCTACAAAACAAATACCTCCAAAGTAAAACTTTAGCTCAAGTAGAAGCTCAACCTACTGATTCACCCTTTTGGAAGGGACTAATGAGAGTCAAAGATGATTACTTTAGTAGAGGGTCATTTGTAGTTGGTAATGGGGAAACCACAAGGTTTTGGGAGGACACTTGGTTGGGTAACTCTCCATTGATGAACCAATATCCGTTATTGTATAACATTGTGCAACACCAGCATGCTTCGGTTCATGATGTGATGCACAATGCCCCCCCCCCCCCCCCCCCCCCCCCCCCCCCCCCCCCCCCACTGAATATAGGATTTAGAAGAGCCTTGGTGGGGAACAAATGGGATATGTGGTCTCATTTGTCTTAGATTGATGCAAGTGACGCTGAATAATGTTCCTGACTTTTTAAATGGAATCTGAACCAAAATGGGCAATTCACAGTAAAATCGATGTATGAGGACCTGATGAATGGTCATACTACATATCTACATAAGTATCTTTGGAAATTAAAAATACCGCAAAAGATTAAAATATTTATGTGGTTCCTTCATAGAAAAGTCTTGTTAACAAAAGATAATCTTGCTAAAAAGAATTGGCATGGTAGCTCACATTGTTCTTTTTGTGGGAATGATGAGAGTATTGAACACCTTTTTATTTCTTGCCCTTTTGCAAAACTTGTGTGGCGTGTTGTTTTTTGTACCTACAATATTCCTCCTCTTACTAATGTCACAAACATGTTTGGGAATTGGTTGCGGGGATGGACAAAAAGACCAAGGATAGGATTCGTATAGGCGTTTCAGCTATCTGTTGGTCTATTTGGAATTGTCGAAATGATATTGTTTTTAACAGGAAGGATAATTTTCATGTATTACAGGTTATTCATATGGCGGTGCACTGGATCCAGTTATGGGCTTTCCTGCTGCCTTCGGACCAGCGGGCCTTATGATGGCTGGGTGCACGAAACTCATGTGGGTGGCACAGGATTTTTTTTCCCGACATACGTGGCAGCATATTAGTCGGCTTTCGTAGTTCTACTTTCAGTCGTTGAGGTCTGTCTCAATCTTAGTGATTTTTGAGATGTAAACAAGAACAAGATACGTTGAAACTCTGTAATAATCGGCTGTGTGCATCACTCGATGCAGAGGCTGGATTAATAAAATTTCCTTTTCTAAAAAAAACATACTAATGGCACATACTACATTCTTATGGCGGAACCGAATCATATATTTTTGAAACCTTTACCAAATTTGGCTGCGCAGGTTCTGCTAAGGAAGGAAATGAAGAAATGCCCTGAGTTCAAAAACCTGAGACTCTGCCGCATGGTGAATGATGCCCACTTTAATGCATTGTGAACCATGCTGGAGAAATCGCCCACCTTGTTGCTCACCTCGACAAGGTACGTGCAATGCATTACTTGATGAATGTTTTCTATGAGAGCTTAAGCACATGACTGATCATTTAAACCAGTTCATTGTTCTATACAAGGCCTACAACATCAGAGATGACATCGATCCAACAGGAAGATCATTTACTTGCATCAACCTGAAGGTGAAGATCTCATGTTGAGAGGAGGATGACATGATAGCCCATCAGTTGGAAGAATTCTTTTGTTCAAATTATGGATCAAGGAAGAAGCACAAGGCGCAGGCCGAAGCTGCTGAGAGTTCAACGAAGCAGAGAATGGTACAGAAAATCAGGATCTCAGAGGTTGATGTAGCTGATTGGTGCGGCTTCATACTGCTTCTAGATGAGGGCCAGCTATGTTACTGTCCCACTGAGTCAGTAAGTGTGACCTTTGGGGCTAAAATTTCAACCGGGACACCATCGATCAGATGCCAGACATAGTAAACGGCACAATTCCGTTAGGTGCATCGACCTCTTAATATTGATAAATCAACACATGTGTTTGTTGTGTTCCATGCGACCATGCAGATGGTAGATCAAATGGTATATTGACTCCGAAACTTGGGATGTCCTCCCCAGACCTCTTATATATGAGGATCAATCCAATTCATTCATTTTGAAGGCTAAAAATCCACACATTGGCCTCAGTCCCTACTCCAAGATTGGTAAGGAAGTGGGGAAATTCATGCCCATACAAAGGATTTGATTTTGGTTTACATATATCCGAGCAATCCCCTATCAGCTAGCTTGTCTAAGCTGATTAATTGTTTTATGCTATCGTTGACTGGCTTCAGGTTAATCTTTGTTATGAGCTTGGTACTTCCAGTGGCATTGTACCTAAATTAGTTTTCAGTAATTTCCTGGAACCATCTAGACTCGATCAGTTCATGTTGTTTGCAGCTGACTCTTTGCATCCTTTTTCTTGACACAATGAGCAAGATTAGTGTTGGCCAAATTCTAACAATTAGCACTTACCAATTGAATTGTATGTTATAGGGCTGACCAAAAACCAGTGCTGGTGGATCAGGAATTGTTTGCCTGCAGACCACATGAATCCTGCAACGACATATGTTTTCAGTTTTGACTTAAAAACTAGTTGAAGTATACTGGTGTTAGTGCATTAAAAGAAGTATTTTTTTCTAATCCGTTCTTCTTATTGCCTACTTTCTTTTCCCCGCCTTTAGTGATAGGAACCAGGTTGGCTTTGTGCATGCTGACCTCTTGTCAAAGAAATATACTGTATTTCGATCATGAAGACATGTACTTAGATGCAATTGAGCCCACCCGTGAGTTTTCCTTAACAATTTTTCGATGAGATTGTGATTGACTAGCTAAAGGATGTATCTGGGATGATATTTGTTTTTATTCATTACACTGATGCTAAAGAACTTTTTACTTCCGTGACACTTACTCTAAAGCACTCTTGAATAAGATAGAACCTGAAGCTTGTAGTTATGTAACCTGGTCAGCTTGTGTTGATTCATTCAATAAAAGAGGTGTTAGTTTTTATTATTGTTTAGTCCTCTGAATTCCACAACTTCAACATGTGTAATTTGGTTGTAACGATGTACTTCAACATGGGTGCTTTGTTCTCTGAAATTGAATCCAGACCTTGAGTACTACTTTTATTTGGAAGAGGATATGAATAGCAGAAGAGTAATACATAACAGTTTGAAAGACAAGATACACAACAAATTTAACTCTTTCAGTGCAGCCAAAATACATAGCACAACTTGGTATACAGGAAATCCAATCTGAAGAACATTTTACTCCGCTCTTTCTTTCCTTGTGTCTCACGGCATCCAGAAAGAGCGATTAGACGGTCTGATCATAGACTTGGAAGCAACATTAGTTTCTGGTTCACTTTCTAGCTCAGCGATATTTTGTGATCCCACTTTATGGGTTCTTCATGTTTTTAGTTTCAAATAGATCTACAGAGTCTGTTCATACTAATTGTAAACTGTGCACTATAGTTACTTTGGTTCTGTAGCAACCGAATAGGCATAAAACAGGAACCGAACCCGTAAACCGAATTACATTGACAATGCCATCAATTTGGGTGCATCTGAATCCCCCTCCTCCCCCAACGATTTATCCTCTTTCCTGTGCTTCCTCTACTTCGCAGGCAATTGTGCGAGTTAGATTTTTCAGCCCCGTCACAGCCACTGCATGTTTACTAGCATACACATGATGACATGAATGAAGAAGCTTCTGAGATTCATGAGCGTCAGGATTTGCAACAGCAAGAATGAACAGACATTCATATAACTAAAGTCTAAACACACAGTAGAAATAAAGACGGAAACTGCTGCAAGAATGAAGAATGCAATTAACCGCCTGATATTATTGCTTTTGACGAAAGTAGGCTGAGTACAACTAGATTACTGACACAGCAGAAGATGTTGAGACCGGGAGAGACATGTAATAAGATGGCAAATAGTAAAAAGAAGACTACACCTTGTACAACAATTCCACCAACAAATGCCCGATAAATACATCATCCTCCGCCTAAATTAACGCATCTCCCAGTGTTCTGTTACCTCTTATGAAACAGTTGTCAGGTTTACGCTGTCCCCAGACGATATATGGCTGCCTCCTATCATGTCAACGTGAATAATAATGTACAATTCACATTCTCCTGTTCCTCTCCCTATTCCAATCTCCTGATCCTAGAGACGAGGCCAATGTTGCTTTCCTCAGTTTCTGCTGATTTTCATATTCCTTCTCAAGCCGTGCCTGCGAGGATACATGAACCGGATGCCTCGCGGCATTGCCATGTGTTTGTCTCGTATCAAGTGTAAGGCCCTTCTCGGGTCTCACAGGAGATGCAGCGTCTTCAATAGGAACAGGCCACCTAATAGACCCTTTCCCTGCGTTGCTCACGCATGCGGAATCATTCTTCCTATCTACTATTTTCTTGGTAGAGTGGCCGTTTCCTGTTCGAGCTGCATCACTATTCCGAGAGCCCGATGAGCTCTCAGCTGTACCAAATGGGGATGACGGCTTGCGGGCTTTCACCTTTTCTGGAGGTGACTTTGGCCACTTCATTGTCCCATGGATATATCCTTGGGTACTCCACCCTTCAGCGCTTCTTCTCATATCACACAGGGTCTCTGCAGCACGCAATATCTTCCGGGATGCTGAGATCATGGACAGCTCATATCAGCCATTGATCACAAAGTTTCAAATTCGAAAATGTATAATAATAAAAATTGTAAGTATGGTCAGCTAGAAACCTGCACTATGGCCATATTTAGTGACACGGAATTCAAAAGGCTTGGATACACAAGTACTTACATCTTAAGATGTAGCATGGGATGCATATAAATAATATGAGCAAAAAGTGATGTAACGTAAAAAGGTACTTTACGTAATCACTATAACAATTAGGCACCAAAGTATTTTATGTCTACATACAACAAAACTCTGAGAGCAGTGTTCAAGAAAAAAACTCTTAGTAAGGAATTTCAGTAAATTAAAAAAACTTTGAATTTATCGAGTAGTTATGACACCAAGCTTTATTCCTTAATGAACTGTGTCATACCTTGAGGTGTTTTTAGAAGAGAACGCTCACTGTCATTCCTCTGGAAGCTATCTGAGGAGCCCCCATGATCTATAGGATGCAGTGGTTGCGGACTATGCTCGCTTCCAATCTTTTTTGAGTAAAAGGATCCAGAAGTTGATTCCGTGCAGCATAAATTAGATTGTCTGCCACATGAATCAATGATAGATGACTTTACCATATCCATTTCTTGAAGAAGATCATCGATTTTATGGGCAGTTGAATCTTCATAATCTAGAGCAGTGGGATATGATCCAACTCTCATCCACTGCCAATGAGAGTTACTCCTACTTGAGCCATGTTTACCGGAGTCAACACTTGACCGATAACCCCCAGCTTGTGAGTGTGACCAGGGAAATGGGGGCAAACTAGCTCCATGAATAGTCACGGAAGGCACAGCAGCTGGGTCTCGGTTCCAGCTGATAAAAGAGACTCGAGATCATGTCCTTGGGGAAGTGTTAAACGGCTTAGGATATCCTTTGGACAATGAAGATTAGTATTGCAGACCTCGGTTTGTGAAGGGTCCTGGGTAGTGGTAGCATGAAAATAAAAATCAATGGAATTATGAGGTGTTTCAAAACATGCTAATGATTCAAACACAATTAATTCTAATTACCTTTACCGTAACCACAGCGGATGGTTTGTCACTACACTGGTCTTTGATATCACAGCTGGAGGTACTTGCTGAATGCAACCTAGGGCTCGGGTGAAATTAGCATCCTTGCCGTGACTACAGTCCATGTCAGAAAGCATAGAAAAAGCTTTTCTGACAGAGACAAGGAGTTCATCTTTTGTGTGCAATACCTTCTTTCCCTTTTCTCTTCCTAAGCTGGAATATTTGTAAGTGCCATCGAGAAGTTCGCTCAATGAGAGATTCTCAATGTGATTTGTGATGTCACGGATATCAGATTTAAGGCCATGAGCCCCTGAAAGGACAGTTAAAATACTGTAAGGTGGCACGCAATGATCAATGATAAGAGGCCTACAAGTGAGCCAGTAGAGATCCCACAATCTTAAAAAGAGGTTGGAGTGGATGTTAAAATTCCTATGGAATTGAAGCATAGGCATCCAATCCATAAGAAGTAACACCAGTCCTTTAATCTAAAGGCAATCCAAGGAGAAATCCTAAGAGTAGAGTCCTACCAAAATTCCTACCCATCCAGTGAGGGGTTTACTGACAAAATCAGTGGGGGGGGGTGGTGGTGGGGGGGGGGGGGGGGGGGGGGGGGGGGGGGGGGGGGGGGGGGGGGGGGGGGGGGGGGGGGGGGGGGGGGGGGGGGGGGGGGGGGGGGGGGGGGGGGGGGGGGGGGTGAACATCATGCGATCTGGCATGTCCCAGTTTTGATGAAGTGATAAAAGGTCAAATGACCTAACAGATACATGTATATACACATATATGGAGCATGCCGAAAATAGCCAGTGTATTATGTACAAGCTGCATACTGATAAATTAAGAGCTAATATACATATATAATGGCCTAATATGTCCAAATGTGGAATTCTGTAAATAAGAAGATTTGCATTATGATCAGAAGAAGAATAACTAGTATAACAAATCGATAAAACAAATCATAGCTGCAACCAGTTACTACATACCAAGCATGCCGTTCCCCAAGAAACCGGAATCATAATTTCCATAAACAGACTTTGATGTGAAACCATCATATTTAGATCTGACACCAGACCTAGCATTCTTCTTGTCAATTCTCTTTGCATCAGCAATGCGCTTTTGCTTTAGCAGCCTAGATTTTTCTGTGTACAATTAATTTAAGGTAAGTGCAAAGGCAATTGTTGTTAAATATTGAACTAACAGGAATAATTGACATTACGTAAAATAAACAAATGACTGCTTGCACCAGGTAGAGCTGTATGAAATATGGACTAGTGATCCAAAATGGATTATCAAATGGAGAAAATCGTGAATCACAAATACTCCCACCGTTCACTTTTATAAGACCTTTTAGTTTTTTTCCAGAAATACATGTATCTAGACGTATTTAGTGTGTAGATTCACTCATTTTGATCTGTATCTAGTCCACATTGAAATATCTAAAATGCCTTACAAAAGTGAACATCGGGAGTAGCATTTATATACATCTTTAAATGCGTGCACAAGTTAAAAGACATGGGAACTGTAAAGAGCTGAGAAATAAACACCACTAACACAATATATTTCAGCAAAGACTAAACTAAGAAAAGCCTAACGATCGTATTAACAAATTATGAAGGACAACTGGTTTGTCAGAGATTAAACTGAAAAAAGGACAGGGCGAGCTCTTGTGCTAACACACCCTACCAATAGTAAGCCACAATTAGTCATTCCAGAAGAATGCACAACATCAACAAGCCGTTGAACACGGAAATATGCACCAGACAACAGGGTTTTGGACCACAATGGTCAAGTTAGTGAGTTACTATGGGTTTGTGAAGAAACTGTAAGTTAGTTAGTTAGGAGAAACAAACCACATACTGGTCCTTATTTAATATTGTAGTGAAGAAGAAACCAGCCACATACTCGTCCGTATTTATTTTCTTGATGTGGAGTATACTGTCTGTGAAGAAACTGAATGTATTTGCAAGGATTTTTTAACCACTTGAAGACTACTATGGGTTTCTGTGCATAGAAGAAAGAAAATTGAACACTTATATCTACCACAAAATATGCATTACTAGGTATGGATCACTTGTGAGTATATTAATTATTAAGATGAATAGGACTAGTTTCACGTCGTAAATTGGCCACTACTATAGCAGAGGAACACCAGGAGAAAAGATCTCTAAGATCAGAACCATGGTACATTTCGCATAAAAAAATATGGAGAAGAACCCTGTGAACGGGAATAATCTATTAGAATGCAAGGAAGCTGGCTGTTCCCTTGATACTGCACATTACCTCTCTTTATTACAAAACTAATCCTTGGATTTATGTTCCTATAAAGTCAATAGTGTTACAGTTGACAGTATAAGAGCAAAGTATCCTTGTACCCCGCCCAGCAAAACATGATTACACCTCCACTAGACTGACTGTGACATGTTCCCTTAAACTTGACTTCCATCTCACTATTGTCAGTTTGCCAGCATGTAGGAGAACTCCAACTTTTGGCAGGAAATACATGTGTAGCAAATTTTTATATTATTTTGCTCACTCAATAATTGAAATTTAATGGTAGACCTTTGATGTTTCAATATACCTACTTAAATAATAAGTGAATGCAAAAACTACTGTAAAATTACTACTTTGCAGTCATGTATGCTACACAGGTCCAACGAAGAGAAACTGTTACAGAGAAACAAGTGCAATGGGAACATGGTACTCATTCAAAAGATGGTAATATGCATTTAGCCCAAGTTAAGATATGAAGCTCCAAACAAATCCATCAACACATGCATAGTCATTTGGTGAGTCGCCAAAATAGAAGTTTTGTTATGTCAAATTAGATACTCATAAATGAAGAAATGAGACTTCATAACGTACCAGATGATGCGCATTGTGTCATTTCAGGCACAGTCTTATGTGACAGTGATTCATGGCCCTTAGCTTCAGCAGCTCTAGTGGTTTGAGCTGACTCTAGCTTTGGCCTTTTTGAACAAGGTGGCCCATCCAGCAACTTTATGGTCTTTTTGGTCAGTACCTTGCTCACTTGCTTATGCAAGGATGGAGGAACAGTACCAGTTCCAGTATAATCGCGCTTGCCGTTCTCAGACTTAATGCCAACAGCAAGAGATTTCTGCATAGAGACTTCAAAAGAAGTCCTTTTATTTTTATAAGATGAACTGCTTTCCGCGCTCTGATTGTGCTGCTTCACATCTGTCCATACACGATATTCATGTATTAGTAAATAAGTCACCAGATATCAAACAAATGAAGACAAAACCTTTTGGCAGATGAAACATACTAGTTGACACTTCGAAAGGAGGATATCAATAAATACTTGAATGTTACAAGATATCATTGAATTTGCTGTCAGAAAAAGGTAACGCAATGCAACATCCAAGCCCCAAAGAGATATCGAGCTTCACACATCTGTGGAAACTAACAAGCATATACATGGTAGAACCCTACTGCCGGGTGTAGTTGCTCCCACGACTAATATACTACCGTGGGGTAGTATGTATACCACTTTACCGGTTTGAATACTCAAACACACATGGGTGTAACTACATACGGTACTAGCAAAAAGGCTTCCCATACAACCTTCGCATTCATTGATGCATGGGCACACGGTGATGGTGCTTTTATATCTAGCATCTCAAAGCCCTCCAAATAAGCTTTACATAAATAAAAACACAGACCATTACACCCAGAGTAGATCAGCTGGATTAATAGAACTTATAACTTGTCAGCAACAGTGTGATCATCAAATTAGAAATCAGGTAAAACAAAATAAAAATTAATAACCACACAAAATAGAAACAAGAAGACTAAGTAGTTGGAAAGTATACAGAAAATAGTAGTATCAAGTTCCATTGTCATTAGAATTGGCACGATTCACATGGTAAAAAATAATTGAGAAGATTGCCAGACATGAGGAAAATGGTCTTGCCAAGAAAAATGTACTCTACTCCAACTTAAGAATATGTAGATCACAAGGCCGTAAATGCTCAATCGAGTCCCAAACATCAGCAGAAGAACAAAACATCAACTACTGCACAAGTAAATAAGCTCAGTTGCATTTAATACAACTACTTTGTAGGAGAACTTGACTTCCAAGGATCGATCACCCGAACAAGGGCACCTCCATCAGTCAACAAGTGCATCTATGGGCACTCAATCGCAGTAGCTCCTTGATATAAGGACAGGGTTGCACCTTTCTCGACTGTGACCCCCTCACTCTAAGGGCAGGGGGGGCAGTCCCCTGGACAGACAATCATCAACCTCTGCAAGCACCTCCTCATTCCATTGAGGTGAAGCGCCTCTGTGCACGATCAAGTCCCGACAATTCCAAGAGTCAGGTTGTACTCGCTATTAGGACATCGGGTGCCCAAAAGCGCCATTGGCAGTCTTCTTGCTCCACAGAAACTCATGCCTCATGAGCATCAACACATTGTCATCCTTGGATGGTATCCTCCAGTCCTAGCACCGGCTTTTGCCGTTTGCCACAAGTTGCCATCACGAAGATGGAAAAGGGCAGCTGTTTACAGGGATGATTTTACCACAACTTGTGCATAGCGTTATAGAACCATTCATAATCTCCAGCACACTGAGATTTCTCTGTACCACCTCTTGTGCACGAGTGTATCAGGCAAGATGTCCATGCTCCCTGGCATGGAATAGAGGGGGCTAAAGTAGGGCTTGCGCCTGGCATGCAACCTTGACCAGGCATATGACAACTCCCAAGTAACTCTATTGGTGCAAGAAGCATCGTCGTTGGCATGTGATAGTATGCATAGCTCTTTCAATAAGTGATATACATATCCGGTATCTCTTTTAGGGACAAATAATGTACAAAGAAACCAAACAGAGAGTAATATAACCACTTAGTCATATTAACACAGTCTTTGCCAGGGACCTTACATGTACAACACTTCAAAAATGGCAAAGGGAAGCTTTTCTTTCAGAAAGTGGCACCCTCAAATGAACAGGTCATATTCTCATTGTGATGCTGCCATCAATCATGAGGCGTGCCTTCAATCCTTCATCGAACTCCACATATCACTTTCCGCAAACACCATAGAATCTGCTGGTGTCAAGTGTATGTACATAATTCTGAAGGCATCTACTAAACAATCATATGTCACAGGACAAGATGTTGCCATTTTTCAAGTCAACCCTGTGGCAATCCGATTTTATTGGACTAACAAATAGCTAAGTTATAAAACAAAAACAGAAAATGCTTCCTTTAAAGCTATACTATTGCCGACAGCCCAACACGAGATCATCTGATCCAAGAGAAAGGTATAGCAAAAGTCTTCCATAGCAAGTCAACCATTACACCTGCAAACACAGCGGTTTTAATCCAGTAGTGCTCTCTGCTCTAGAAGGTTCAACCCACCGAAGCAGAGATGAGAAACCACATCCTCCCTATTCCTTGGCCGCAATTAGTACACATCTCTAGGAACACTGAAAATTACCTACTAACCCAACAAACCACTCCAGCATCACCACAAGTTTCACAGCGACAACAAAATGTCACGAAAAAATATGCCAAAAACAGTATAGCGAGAACTCGAAATGATTTCCAAATTTCCATCATACGACCAAAACTCCAACCAGCACACTGCACATCCAAACAAAACAAATAAAGGGAGAAGGAATAGATCATTACCGCCGTTCCGGCGATCCCCATCTGCACAGCGCCTCACATCCTCCCCACCCCCGCCTCCGCCTCCGTCCACCCCGTCAGCCGCCGATGTAATCAGAATCTTCCCAAAATCGACCTTCGCTGGGAGTGGAATCTCCACAGCGTCCATCCACGGGCAGGCCCGAAACGTCCCCCTCTAAACGCCGCAAGGAACAAACAGCTCAGCGCTCCGAATCGGCGCCGATTCCGGCCGCACCAGCGCCGAATCGGGGCGCGGGCGGCGCTTGGGGCGCGGATTGGCCCGGGATCTGGAGGGATCGGCGCGGGCAGGCGGCGGCGCGGTGGGGGAGCGGGGGCGAGGGGAGGGGGACATCTAGGGCTTGGAGCGGAGGTGGGTGGGGGTGGGGGAGGAAAGGGAAAGGGAGAAGGGGAGGAGCGCGGAGGTATATATAGTTTTCGGGAAAATACTCACTGCCCAGCCGGGCATCCCCACTGCCACTCCAGCCGCTTTTGCTTTCAGGATTTTTGGAGTATTTATTTATTTATTATCCTTCTTTATTTTCGAATGGCTTTCCTACTTCTATATAAAGTTGTGGAGGCTGGATTTCTCGGATGATTTATTTTGTTCATCCGTTGATGTGCGTGTGATATTTTTTTCCAAACTGATGCGGATGGAGCACGACGTCATTTTCGGTACTTTTGTTAGATTGATTGTTTAAAATTTTAATTTGCAAAGAGTGCTTACCACCACAATAATTGACTATACCATGTTATCAAAACGATTCGTACTTTTGTAGCATATCTTCTATCCTCGGGTCAGCATATCCGTGAGGTCGTGCGATGTGTATCACTAGTAACATGTTAGTGCTATGTTACAGAAACAAAAAGATGTGAAACATAGTTTACTCGAGTTGTATGTGAATTTAATTCACTTTGATGTTTGCATATGTTGGGTGCAGTAGTGGAGACCGTAATTTGTTGCCAAGCTTTTGTGAGGTCGGGTATCTTTGTTTATCAAATGTGAAATGTTCAATGAGTGTTTGCCACCACAATAATTAAATATATAATTTGTCACAAAAATCATAACATACCTGATATCCCTGAGCTAGTGTGTTTCTCGAGTTCATATGATATATGATAACAGTAGATGCTACGCTGCCGAACAAAAAGTGTGAAGCATAGTTCACTCAAGTTGGATGCCAATTTAATTCACTTCATTATTTTCATATTCGGGGGATGGTAGTCGAGACAGTAGTTTGCTGCTATGCTTATAGGTTTGTATGCCCGCACTTGTCAGATTGAGATGAGGAAGGCCGTAATAAGAGTGATCGGACGACCACAGCTCGAATTTCCATAAGTGTGCAAAATATGCTTTTGTGTGGATGTATGCATTCATTCTTGGAATTAAATTGGAGTGGAAATACCAAATTGAGTTGGAAATGGATTAGCCTCCAATTTCAGATTGTTGTTTGGATGTGCATGGTATTTTTTGTTCAAATAGAAGGATGGCATCCAATTCCTGTTTTGATGTGCAAACCGTGAAACTGAATGTCTTATTGAGAGTTTGGACAATCTAAAGGTATATTTATAAAACCTTCACATTTGACTATTCGATGATGCCCAAAAAATGTTGCTCTCCTAACAATGCAATGGCGGACGATTTTTTCATACTTAATAAATTAATTACTACAGTCATCGCTATTGTGTGTTTTTAGATTGTATTTCTTTCTCTCGCTCTCGCTCTAAATTAGGCATCAACACTTTTGCAACGACTTTTCCTAACACTCACAACTAAAGTATTATAAGCGAATGGAACGTAACAGGTAATGTTATTTCCCGCATAGTACCCGAAGAACTGTATACACGTCATCAAGTTTTCTTCCCTTTGTGTGGTTAAGCATAATCCGATTTCTACAAGAGAGAGAGATGCTACATAAAATTAGAAGTGAAGGATCAAAATAGTAGACAATTACATTATTTAAATTGCAGGCTAACTAAACCTTGAAATCACCTCTGAACTTGCCGTAAAAAGTTGTAAATCAAAACACGAATGTAGTTAATTAAGATTTAAACATTGGTCTCATGAAATTATCTCTTCTCAAAATCCCTTTTTTTATCTTGATGAGATTTGGACTTATTTAGAGTAAAAAATGTGCAAGTACTGCTATTCCACTCATACTCATGGAAATAGAGTTCATTTAGTTCCGTGCTGGTATACTCTGAGCTTTTGTTGTCCAAACCTATGGGACACATATGTTTTGCTCTTATATAGTGTACTCCCAGGGGATGAATAAGAACGTGAATATGGTGGCCATGACAATCGCGTGGCAACCGAGCAAACAAGGAAGAACTTGTCAAAGACCTCAAAGACTATTGTTAAAAAGAGAGGTTCGTCTATATCTAAGCATGGTTCCAAGTCCAAAGTGACTAAGGGCGCAAGTTCCACTCCTCTGAAACCATTTGCAAATTAGGTACTTATCAAAGGAAAAAGTGGGTCGAGGCTAACCTTAAGGATCCCTATGCATGAGAACGAGTGTGAAGAGGATGTACTCTCTACAATATATTGGACCAGCCTGTATCCATACAGCCTACGGTCTATACCCCCTCCTGCCCGTGAAGGTCAAGTGTGGTGACCTCACCGGGTTACGTGGAGATCAGTGTGCTTGCAGTTCTGGTCGACTCGCTAGCACACATTATTTAAGATGGATAAAAGGCACGTTGCCCCCCCCCCCCCCCCCCCCCCCCCCCGCGCGTCGCTCTCGCCCAGGGCGATACGGGGGCGATTCCCAAACCCTAGGTTCCAGCCGCCTCCCCCCACATCCGCCGCCGCGCCGCCGCCGGAGGAAGCTGTCGGGCGAAGCTCGCGCGGCCGACGGCGGCGGCGGGGCGTTCCCTCGTGCCTCCCTGGACCCCTGGCGAAGCGGTTCAGCGGGGCCGGCGGCTCGGCGGCGACGCCGCGTCCTCCTCTGGGCGGTCTCCTGCGAGCTCAACCGGTGGCGGCGCGACGTGCGGCGGCGGGAGCTCGGCGAGTGGTGGAGGTTCTGCATGGTGGAGCTCCGCTGGCTTCGGCCCGTTCGGGCCCGATCTGGGCCTCGATGGGCCGGGCGCCCCATTCTTCATCGGCATTCTGGGCGGCCGGTTCCTCTCCTTGGCAGCAGCGCGGTGGTGCGCATGGGGCGCGGCGGCGCCTGCTGTAGGGCTGCACCCGGAACCATGGTGGTTTTGGGCCTCGGGCAGTGCTCCCCTACCTCTGCCGGCATGGTGCTCGGCGCGGTATGGTGGCTGGCGGTCCCGGAGGACCCGGCGTCCATGTTGGTGGTTGGCCGTGTGTGGTCTCCGTGAGGTATGGTTGGCTGCGGCGGTTGCTGATGGTGTTCGACTGCCTCGTCTGTAGAGATGTGCTCAAACTCCGGGTGAGAACCCCGCATCGACTTTGTCGTGCCGGCGGCAGCGGTGTCTCGATGACACCGTTTCCTCGCAGGAGGTGCCGCTGTGGAGCTCCAGCGCCTACAGTACTTGAGTGGTCTCCGGGTGAAAACCTTGACTCGGCTTGCAGGATCGGATGACGGTGGTGTGCCCCCGACAACACAACCTCCTTGGAGGCGTCATCTTGGAGACCCAAAAAGTTTGGCTTTTGTTGCTGCGTGTGCTGTCGGTGATGCGTTCTGGTGGTGTTGGTGCGGCCAGCTTGGGGCCGACGGTGGTTTGTTCTTCTCACTTCGGCGAGCCTTCTTGTGGTCTCGGTCTCATGGAAGTGCTTGCCCAAGACTCTCCAGTGGTCACTGTTGCGGTGTGGGAGCTTCGTGCTCTTGGTGACGTCTCGGCTCACCTTTGCTCATTGACGACACAATGTATGTCTCCCCCACCTGCTTTCGTCTCGACCTCCGTGGCGGAGCTCCCTATCTAGGTTAGTGCCAGGTGCTAGGCTTGACACTCCGAGGATGATGGTGGTGCTCCTGAGTTGTGCCTGGGGTTCGAGTCGCATGCCGGTGCGGTGCATGAGTGATAACCCCACAAGTATAGGGGATCGCAACAGTCTTCGAGGGAAGTAAAACCCAAATTTATTGATTCGACACAAGGGGAGACAAAGAATACTTATAAGCCTTAGCAGCGGAGTTGTCAATTCCACCACACCTGAGAAAGCACTAGTAACAAACGTGATGTGAAAGCAGCAGTAATATGAGAGCAACAGTAGCAGTAACACAGAAGCAATGGCACCAGAAAATAGTTGCTTGCGTGGAGTTGACGGAAAGCAATGATGATGACAGATGGACCGGGGTTCCCAGCTATCTACACTAGTGGTAACTCTCCAATAACAAGTGTTGGGTGAACAAATTACAGTTGGGCAATTGACAGAATATTGAGCGCATGACAATGCATATATATGACATGATGACTACTATGATATTTAATTGGGCATTACGACAAGATACATAGACCGTTATCCAACAGCATCTATGACTAATAATCCACCGCCGGGTTGTCATCCGAGTCCCCCGTTGGTATTAAGTTGCAAGCAACGGATAATTGCATTAAGTAAAGTGCGTAATGTAAACAAACACATATGCCCGTGGACATAGCATCGTTAGGTTACCCTAGTGGCAACAGCACATCCACAACCTTAGAACTTTCTGTCACTGTCCCAGATTAAATGGAGGCATGAACCCACTATCTAGCATAAATACTCCTCTTGGAGATACAGGCAACTACTTGATCAAGGTAACCACAAGTACCGGAGAGCATGCAAGATCTTAAATAACATATAAGATAGATTGATAATCAACTTGACATAGTATTCAATATTCATCGGATCCCAACAAACACAACACCGATTACATCATATGGATCTCAATCATGTAAGGCAGCTCATGAGATCATTGTATTGAAGTACATGGGAGAGAGAGTACCAACTAGCTACAGCTAGAACCCGTAGTCCATGGGGGAACTACTCACGGAGCATGATGGAGGCGGCGCGTCGATGGAGAAGGCTCCGGGGGTCAATCCCCGTCCCGGCAGGGTGCCAGAACAGGAACTTCTGACCCCCGAAACTTGGTTTCGGATGGCGGCGGAGCTCTGGAACTTTTCTGGGGAAATCGTCAATTGTTCGTGAGTTTTAGGTCAGGGGCAATATATAGTCCAAAGGGCGTCGCGAGGCGGTGCACGAGGAGGCGACACCACCCCAGGGCGCCGGGAGATTCCTGGCCGCGCCGAGCCCACGTGTGGGGCCCTCGGGCCTCCCCCGGACTTGTCCTTCTGGCCCATGGAGTCTTCTGGTAAAATAGGGGCCTCCGTAAATTTTCGTCCAATTCCGAGAATATTTCCAGACTAGCTTTTCTGGAATACAAAAACAGCAGAAAACAGGAACTGGCACTGTGGCATCTTGTTAATAGGTTAGTCCCAGAAAATGTATAAAAATGACATAAGTGTATACAAAACATGTAGCAATTGGTATAAAACAAGCATGGAACATCAAAAATTATAGATACGTTTGAGACGTATCAGCATCCCCAAGCTTAGTTCCTACTCGTCCTCGAGTAGGTAAACGATAAAAAAAATAATTTTTGAGGTGACATGCTACCATCATAATCTTGATCATAATATTGCAAGGCACATGTAAATGAATGAAGTGATCCAAGTCAATGGTCTATAATTTGCTACCAAATAGATAATGAGTAAACAATGAATCACACAAGCTAAACGTTTTCATGAATAGTACTTTCGAGACAAGCATCAAACAGTTTTGCATAAGTGTTAACTCATAAAGCAATAGTTTCTAATAAAAGGTATTTAATCAACACAAAGGAAGAATTAAGTTTCAGCATTTGCTTCAACTTTCAACATATTTATCTCATGGATATCGTCAACACAAAGTAGTATAACAAGTCCAATACGTTGCATATAACGCATGTTGTAACAAAGTTGACACTAGTGTTTGCTTGTGGAAGACAGAAAGAATAGGAAAACTGACTCAACATAAAAGTAAAAGAAAGGCCCTTCGCAGAGGGAAGCAGGGATTAAGTCATGTGCTAGAGCTTTTAGGTTTTTGAAAGCATATAGAGATTGCATAAAATATTTGATACTCCTCCCAACCTTGCTAACACAAGCCATGGCTAACCGAATCCTCGGGTGCCTTCCATCAATCACATACCATGGAGGAGTATCTATTTTTGAGAGGTGTTTGTTAATTGTCAACGAATGGTAGCGGGTGAGAACAGTATTCTACCTGTCAAACGGACTTTTAAGAGCGGCTCCCATGAAGGACGTTATTTCTACCAGCAAGGCAGATCATCCCTCTTTCTCTTTGGTTTACACACATGCAGGTATTTCACTGTTTGTCATTGCTTACTGATGAATCAGGGCAAAAGTGTGAAGAGAATTAATTGGTTAAAGTTGTAATTAATTGGGACTGGGCACCCCGTTGCCAGCTCTTTTTGCAATTATTGGATAAGCGGATGTATATGCCACTAGTCCAGGTGTAAAAGTCCATTTGACAAATAGAATAAAGAATAACCACACTAATTCCTCATGAGCTAGTAAACATTGACACAAAAAGGGAATAATAACATTTTGAATAATTTAAAGGTAGCACATGAAAAATTTACTTGGAGTGGCAAGGAAATACCACATATAGGTAGTTATGGTGGACACAAATGGCATGGATTTTGGCTCAAGGATTTGGATGCACGAGAAGCATTCCCTCTCAGTACAGAGTTTAGGCTAGCAAGGTTTATGTAAGCAAACAAGAATATCAACCCGTACACCAAGTTTTATATGACAAACATATTGCAAACGTTATAAGACTTCATACCGTCTTCCTTGTTAACCAAACCCTGTTATTAGAAAATATCTAGACCTTAGAGATACCACCGATGCAAACCAAATTTTCAACAAGCTTTACGGTAGTTCTTCACTAATAGGCTTAACTCATGTGATGCACAAATTTAATCATGATCTACTTGTTAACTCAAAACAATTGACAAGCATCAAGTTATCCAAATTAGTGATCTACAAGATTAAGCAAGTTTTTCCTTATACCAATTACCACATGCAACATTTTCTGAACCAACCAAACACCAATCAATTTATTTAATCAACTCTCCAAACAAATATAAGTGAAGCAAGAGAGTACTTTCTACAAAAGAAAGCTAATAGCTCTGACAAGAGATACATGAAAACAAGAGCTAAAAGCTGAACAGCGCTAGATATGAATACTCAACAAATATAAGTGAAGAATAGGAGTATTCTCATGAAAAAGCGGAGCGTGTCTCTCTCCCAATCAAGAATGCTAGGGTCCAGTCAAGCTTTATTGAAAATAAAAGTGCAATACTGAAAATAAAAGCACACAGACGCTCCAAGAAAAGCACATATGATGTGAAAGAATTAAAATATAGTTTCACTAGAGATGACCTGATAATTTTGCCGATGAAGAAGGGGATGCCTTGGGCATCCCCAAGCTTAGACGCTTGAGTCTTCTTGAAATATGCTGGGGAGATCCATGGGAGCCTCCCCAAGCTTAAGCTCTTCACTCTTCTTCATCCTATTATATCACTCTTCCCTCTTGACCCTTGAAAACTTCCGCCACACCAAACTCAACGTAATTCTCATTAGAGGGGTTAGTACTCAAAAACTTTAATCCACTGGTTCTGTTGTGACACATTGCAAGAACTCAATAAAACATTAGCTACAGCCCTCCACGTCTAGAGAACCTTGCTTAAAGCCCACAAGAGACAATGCAAAAAACAGAGACAGAATCTGTCAAAACAGAACAGCCAGTAAAGATGAATTTTTTCGAGGCACTTACGGGACTCAAATCGAAAAACGTTGAACTAACGAAAGATGCATACATATATCAGGATTACGCACAAAAATTTCAGATTTAATTCACAATCTGGTGATTTTAGGAATTTCGTACAGTGAACAGCAGAAATCTGTTCCTGCGCAGCAATCAAAATTAGCATCATCTTATCATTAGAGACTACTCTTGGCACAACAATGCAAGAAAGTAAAGATACAAAGGAGTTGCTACAGAAGTAAACAACCTCCTTGACTCAATAAAAGAAAAATTGCAGAAAAATAAAATGGGTTGCCTCCCATAAGCGCTTTTCTTTAATGCCTTTTAGCTAGGCTTGATAGTTTTAAAGATGCTCACATAAAAATAGAAAATGAAGCAAAAGGAGCATCAAGAAGCAAATTCGAAACACATTTAAGTCTAACCCACTTCCTATGCATAGGAATCTTGTACACAAATAAATTCATGAAGAACAAAGTGACAAGCATAGGAAGATAAAACAAGAGTAACTTCAGAACTTTCAGCATATAGAGAGGTGCTTTAGTACCATGAAAATTTCTACAACCATATTTTCCTCTCTCATAATAATTTTCAGTAGCATCATGAACAAACTCAACAATATAACTATCACATAAAGCATGCTTTTCATGATCTACAAACACATAATTCTTATCAAGCTCAAAAATAGTGGGATTAAAACTTTCAAACCCACTTTTAACAATTTTATAACAAGATGATTGATCATTCTCAAGAGGTATGGGACTCCATCTAGATAAAGTCAAGACCTCTCCAATCCCATTTTCATTAGTAGTACAATTAATATTATCAACCAATATAGGACCATCATCTAGAGCTTTATCATAAACATTTTCTAAGCAAACTTTCTCATTACCATGCATTTCGAAATTAGGCACAAATAAAGGATTATCATAAGATTTATCAAAATAGCATGGATTATCATAAATATCAGTAGCATAATCATTTCCACAAGTTTTACTCATAGGGAATATTTCAAGAGAATCCACAGGAACATAACATTCATCCTCCTTTGGTAAGCATGGAGGGCAATCAAATAGTGTAAGAGATAAAGAGTTACTCTCATTAGAAGGTAGGCATGGGTAGCTACTCCATTCTTCCTCCTTTTGTTCATCACTCTCCTCCTCTTTTTCATCCAATGAGCTTTCAGCTTCAGCAGTAGTTTCTTCTTCTACAGGTTCCTGCAAATTGTGAGTGCATTCTTGTGCATTAATGAGTCTCTCTTTATAATCAATGATATAACAATTATTGCTGAAATTTTCTAGGCAATAATCAAGAATAAAAGAGACCGTTTCTTTAAGTTTATTACAAGCAACACAGGTTTCATAATTTTTAGCCATGAAGGAATCTATTTCAGAAGCTGCCACAAATGTAACAAATTGTTCTACTTGTTCAGCTCCCAAATGAATATAGTTATTCCAATGATAGTTCATAATTAAAACTTCTTCACTAAAGCCACATTGGAATTTAAGATGTTTAGTATCTTGTTCAGAGCAACAATTTATATCATGGCGTTCCAGCAAAATTTCAGCAATTTGATTTAACTTTTTTAACATGCCTCTCATGATTTTACCCTCTCTTGATTCTCTATACTTTATATATAATTCTTTAGCTTCCATAAACATAGAGGTTCTAGCATGTTCTTCCATAGCAACATTTTTTTTAGATTTTCGGTTTTTAAATTTTTATGGATTTTCGGGTATATAAGAAAAATAAAACTAGACAAAAATAAACTAAACAAAAGTAAACTAAAAAAAACTAAACAAAATAAACTAAGCAAAATAAAACTAGACAAAAGTAAACTAGACAAAACAAAATAAAATAAAAACAGAGAGAGAGGTGGAGAGTACTCCCCAGGTGAACTTATGAGTAGAGCTATGCTCCCCGGCAACGGCGCCAGAAAATAGTCTTGATAACCCACAAGTATAGGGGATCGCAACAGTCTTCGAGGGAAGTAAAACCCAAATTTATTGATTCGACACAAGGGGAGACAAAGAATACTTATAAGCCTTAGCAGCGGAGTTGTCAATTCCACCACACCTGAGAAAGCACTAGTAACAAACGTGATGTGAAAGCAGCAGTAATATGAGAGCAACAGTAGCAGTAACACAGAAGCAATGGCACCAGAAAATAGTTGCTTGCGTGGAGTTGACGGAAAGCAATGATGATACAGATGGACCGGGGTTCCCAGCTATCTACACTAGTGGTAACTCTCCAATAACAAGTGTTGGGTGAACAAATTACAGTTGGGCAATTGACAGAATATTGAGCGCATGACAATGCATATATATGACATGATGACTACTATGATATTTAATTGGGCATTACGACAAATACATAGACCGTTATCCAACAGCATCTATGACTAATAATCCACCGCCGGGTTGTCATCCGAGTCCCCGTTGGTATTAAGTTGCAAGCAACGGATAATTGCATTAAGTAAAGTGCGTAATGTAAACAAACACATATGCCGTGGACATAGCATCGTTAGGTTATCCCTAGTGGCAACAGCACATCCACAACCTTAGAACTTTCTGTCACTGTCCCAGATTAAATGGAGGCATGAACCCACTATCTAGCATAAATACTCCTCTTGGAGATACAGGCAACTACTTGATCAAGGTAACCACAAGTACCGGAGAGCATGCAAGATCTTAAATAACATATAAGATAGATTGATAATCAACTTGACATAGTATTCAATATTCATCGGATCCCAACAAACACAACACCGATTACATCATATGGATCTCAATCATGTAAGGCAGCTCATGAGATCATTGTATTGAAGTACATGGGAGAGAGAGTACCAACTAGCTACAGCTAGAACCCGTAGTCCATGGGGGAACTACTCACGGAGCATGATGGAGGCGGCGCGTCGATGGAGAAGGCTCCGGGGGTCAATCCCCGTCCCGGCAGGGTGCCAGAACAGGAACTTCTGACCCCCGAAACTTGGTTTCGGATGGCGGCGGAGCTCTGGAACTTTTCTGGGGAAATCGTCAATTGTTCCGTGAGTTTTAGGTCAGGGGCAATATATAGTCCAAAGGGCGTCGCGAGGCGGTGCACGAGGAGGCGACACCACCCCAGGGCGCCGGGAGATTCCTGGCCGCGCCGAGCCCACGTGTGGGGCCCTCGGGCCTCCCCCGGACTTGTCCTTCTGGCCCATGGAGTCTTCTGGTAAAATAGGGGCCTCCGTAAATTTTCGTCCAATTCCGAGAATATTTCCAGACTAGCTTTTCTGGAATACAAAAACAGCAGAAAACAGGAACTGGCACTGTGGCATCTTGTTAATAGGTTAGTCCCAGAAAATGTATAAAAATGACATGAAGTGTATACAAAACATGTAGCAATTGGTATAAAACAAGCATGGAACATCAAAAATTATAGATACGTTTGAGACGTATCAATGAGGCAATGATTGCAGAGTCTTAGCATTGTGATCCCTCGACTACACCCCTCACCTCTTGTGTATGTTGGTGGCTCTTGTTGTTCCCTCTTCTAGTTGTATTTTTTCATGTATTTTCATTGTTTTCTCTTCCCTGTATCCCCCTGTACAACTGTTATTCTGTTGTAAGAACATAGCCCGCCAGGCTCTTTCGATGAATGAAACAAGCGGTGGGGATTTATTCCCCCCGTCAATCTCGAAAAAAAAGATGGATAAAATAACATTTCATCATAGTCTAACACGCAAATGATCCAGAATTTAATACTATGAGACAATTTGCATATCTCAAGGCTAGCTCAATTCGAAGTACATAGCGGAAAGCAAATACATATTCCCTTCATCTCCATGTGCCACGGGCGAACATGAAGAGTGGAGTTTCGTAACCCTATTTGTACCTCACTCTTCATCCGAACAACCTGCAACATGAAACAGTGTAGACAAAAGGTCGAAAACGACATGAAACTTCCAAAAAACATACGGAAAATTTCCGGAAATACAACTCAATCAAGCCAAAGTACTACTTCGAGTGGGTGATTTTCATGGTTTTTCACTACGAACCGAGACATACGTTGCATGGGGCCGTAGAATGCAACTAGGGCCTACATGCAACTGTTTGAAACCATTTATGTCATATTGCGCACTTGTGTCCCTTTATGTTTGAATGTCTCTTGTTAAAATTGTGAGCTATTCATTCTCTTGTTGTTACTTATTTATGTGTTACTTTTGGTATATACGAACTAAATCTTACACCACTAGTGTCAAAATTGTGAGCTATTCTTTCTCTTGTCATTTACTTATTTATGTGTTGTTTTTGGTTTATTACGAACTAAAATCTTACACCACTAGTGTCAAAATGTGAGCTATTTTTCTTATACCACTAGTGTATTCCGACAGATGTCCTTTTTCATATGCTATCAGTTTCATATTTTCACTCTGATGTAGAGGCTGGGGCCTTAGAACCTGTTTATTTAGACTTCTGCTTCTGCTTTTGTGGTCTAAAAGTGGAAGACCAAACAAACAACCAACAATTGATAAGGGCTGGGTAGAAGCGCTGGCTAGAAATCAACAACGGGCCCTTTTGTTTGGGCTTTTGGTGGCTTTCCACCAAAAAAAGCAGCCTAGATGAAACAAAAGGGGTGCGGTGGCGGTGGGCTTTGCCGAAGCCAGTTAGGGAAATAGACTACGAGAGGAAGCACCTCCTGTGGTGCTTCGGGCGGCTTCCCGTAAAGACGACCGAATCGTTTTTCTTCATGGACATGTTGTTTGACGAATTTACGAGCATTGCCACCGCGAGGCAAAGGCCATCAACTCCCGCAAAGACGACCGACTCGTTCCCCACCAGCTCACCGCCGCCGGATCTCCTCCCCCAGCCCTCTCCTCCGCCGCCGTCCTCGAAACTAGCTCGCCGCCGCCGGATCTCCTCCCCCAGCCCTCTCCTCCGCCGTCGGAACGAAGATCCCTCCCATTCTCGACCTTCAGATCGAGCCGAAGCAGGGTTGGGGGCCGGCCGCCACGGCGGCGAGCGATAGCGAGCTCCTCCAGCCGCTGGCTGGGCCGGCCGCCACAGCGGCGAGCGATACCGAGCTCCTCCAGCCGCGGGTTGGGCCGGCCGCCACGGCGGCGAGCGATAGCGACGTGATCTGGCCGCGCCGGGGAACTTGCACGGCGGCGAGCGCCGGCGACTGCTTCTCCCTGCGCCACCACACCACCCCGCCGCCACCGCCGTCCACTGTTCCTCCCCGACGCCGGACACTGCTCCTCACCTCCGCCCCCTTCCGCCCACCCCGGCGGCTGCCTCTCCCCGCCGCCCCCGGCGATTGCTCCTGCCCGCGGCCCCCCGCCGCCCACGCTGTGGACTGCTCTGCGCAGGTCGACGTCGCAGTTCGCTGCTCTGCGCGTGTCCGCCGCTACCTCCGCTTCTGTCCATATGCGCGAGAGCAACACCGCTCCGTGCGTGTCCGCTACGCCGCCGTGCGTCTGACCTCTGTCCAAGCAACTCTTTGATCAGCTAGCTATTTCCTCTTTGATTAGCTAGCTATTTTGATACGGGACATAACTCGGCACTTTGTTTCTAGAACGGTATGGCAAATTATTTTGTAGATGGACAAAGCACACACTCTTTGATCAATTTTAACTTTCACAAAAATATGTATTAATTTCGTACAGAGTGTAAGTGTAAGGTCAACATCAATTGTAGTCCGGTGAGATGAAAAAATATCAACTCTAGTCCGGTGAGACGAAAAAGAACTTTCATTGAAAGACAAATACCCACCAAATACATGTTCTAATGAATCCGAGGACATTTCAAACAATTCATCAGTTTACAGTCAGACAGCCAGCTGGTTTGCCAAAGAGCTCCACCCAGAAAAGCAGATTCTCCTGTACAGCAGCTTTCCAGCACAGCACCCACAGCCAGCCACAGC
Organism: Poa pratensis; assembly: GCA_947311845.1. Lineage (NCBI taxonomy): Eukaryota > Viridiplantae > Streptophyta > Magnoliopsida > Poales > Poaceae > Poa > Poa pratensis. The sequence continues at coordinate 4,964,210 of CAMZMU010000015.1, forward strand.
CAGACCAAACAAAAGGGCCCTACGAGAGGCGAAGCGGGGGAAAGCAGGGGAAGAGGTGCTTCCCGCAGCTTTTCAACTTAAATTCGAAAGGGGACGTGCGTTTGCCACTGCCGTTTATAGTATTTACACAGACTGCCACCGAGTAGGTAGGCCACCGCTGTCTGTGTCCGATCTCCGCCCGCGTGACCGAGCACGGCTGCAGCCTGCATTGTCTTGGTAAGTGCTAGCTCGCTCACATTGATGATTCTGTACCACCTGTAAGTGCTACCTCTTATTAAAAAAAATTCAAACTCATATTAATCTAGCTCACGTACTAAATTAGTGGTATTTAATTGCACGTTTGGATATATGTAAGCCCGTAATGCTAAATGTTTGGACTATTTTGTAGTCATGTTTATTCAGAATATACTCCCTCTCATACAAATATAATTCGATTCGAAATAATTTGTACACGGAATATATATGTGTCGACGAGTACGTTCCATTTTCGTGACTTGTTTCGAGTTTTGTCGACTGAAGCTTCTTAATTTTGAACCGAAATTCGCATCATTTTTAGATAAATTTTGTAAAATTCGTCGTACTCGACCGTTTGAAATTTTGACCGAGGGATTCTTCCCCTGAGGTCTCGTTAAATATAAACATCTTATCTTTTATAAAATTACTTATGCAAACATCGGTCCTTTATGACTAATTTACGGAAAAACAAATAATCTAGACCAACTCTATTAGTTATGGTAATATAATTGCCGCGAAATTTTTGACTTACAAGCTATTAGTTATTAGTAACTCATAAATTATTTTGGAAAAAAAGTATTTACAATTATTTTGGCAAAAAAGGTAATTGAGACAATTTAGCCCTCAAGCATTGCAATCATGTTTTAAAAAAGGTCAGAATTAGCTAATTCGTTTCAAATCAGCATTTATACAAATTCTTTAGCATTTAGGGTTATTCTAGACATTTCATCCATCAAACAACAGCAGCAGTCGTCAAAAGCACTCCTGCCAAACATCAAATCTCTGATTCCAACAGCTGCTTCACACAGCTGCTTTTTCACAGCCCACCAGCTACAGCTGCTTCTCAACAGCCGCAGCCCAAACAAACAGACCCCTCCCATTTCGAAAAAAGTTTCATATTCGTCTCTGCTACTGATTTTCGCTTCTGTAACGACAAAACGTATTTCCGTCGGGTCCGTTTTCGATCCTACCATTTACTTAGCACGGTGTCGTGAGAACTGCCATATGGGCCATGTGGACCACCACGGATCCCCACGTGCTCGTCTTCCTCCCCTCGCATCTAACGATCCAAGAGAGCAAAGGAAAAGAGAGAGAACGTGGTGTTGCTCGTCCTAGGGATTTGAGTGGGATCATCGCGAGTTCGAGGAGGGCAGAGCGGACCGAGTGATCCTGATCCCTTCCTCTCCCCGATCCCCAACCCGATGGTGCTGGTCCTCGCGCTGGGGGATCTGCACATCCCGCACCGTGCGCCCGACCTGCCCGCCAAGTTCAAGTCCATGCTCGTCCCGGGCAAGATCCAGCACATCATCTGCACCGGGAACCTCTGCATCAAGGTCGGTTGTCCCTTCCCTCCCCGCGATCCCTGCTCGATGCCGCGTATGCGTGATTGATTGTGGGTCCGCGTGTTTCTGGTGTGCCCAATCTGGTTGACTAGTTCGCCAAACCATGCTTAGCATCTCAGTTGTTCGGTGTTGCTTTGGGATCAGCGGCACCCATCTTGGGTTCTACGGGCTGATTATCGATCAAATAAGCTTTTGATTGCTTGATTGTCTTTATGATGCGGTCAGCGGTTGGGCACTAGAGTAGAGGTGTGGGTAGTTTAGCTCTTGGAAGGGGTGAACATTGAGAGGCTGGTCACATATCTTTGGCCCTACACTGAGATTACTTGGGACCAAGAATTAGATCATCTTTACTTTTGGCTAAATTACCTGATAACTGATGGACGCCATTTGCTTTGATCCTGGCAATGTACCAGGCTCTTAATCATTATTAAGTCGAATTTGACTAGTGAGTTGCATTCGAGTTGCCTCTAGTTGTGCAATAACTATACAGAGAAAAACTCCAACACTTACCAATGTCGACAACTGTTACTATGTGCAGTGCTCTCGAAACAAAGAATTGTTCATCACATGGTTAGAGTCTTTTGGTTAGATGCACTAGAGTACAGTCAATGCCCCTTTACCTTGAGATCAGGAATGTTAATGTGGCCGATTTGCCTCTCGTTTTAGTTTTACCCTTTCCGGCTTCTGATAAAAAGTCTCAACCTTTTCCCCACTGTTGATACTTTGTCAAAACTCAAGAGCACACATCTAACTGATTCATGGGTTCATGTCTTTGACGCCAACAAACATAGGATTGCCGACCTTATGTATAGAGATGTCCATTACTGAATAGATACTATGAAGGGAGAGGCACATTATCGTCTAAGTTTAAGTGTGACCAAGCCTCAGACATAGGATTTTTTAAATTTAAGCATTTTGGGTGAGCTTTCCAATTTAGCACCTCACCTACTCCCTCTGTCCCTTCATACATGGCGCACATGCATTTCGAGGTTCAACTTTGGCCCTCAGTTTGGCCAACAAAACGTGCGTTATGTGCTACAAAAATGACACCGCTGTAGTCGTATTCGAAAACAGTTTCCAATGATATATTTTTTTATAACACATGTCTAATGCATTATTGGTAAAATTGATGGTGAAAGTTAAATCATGCAAAACGAGAACGCCATGTAAATAGGGACAGAGGAGTACAACATTGCTCTCTTTGTTTAGCTTCTCTAAGAGAAGCGCCGTAGGATGGTACCAGTTCTAATATGAGAAACTGTAGTTTAGTTGGTTCATTACCAGGGCAGTTCTTATTCTGTAAATATCACGCATATTTCTCAGAATTATGCCTGTGGTGGTTGAAATTTATGATCAATATGTGGCTCATTCTGAAAGTATCATGCTTATTCACAGAATTTTTTCGAGAAAACGCAAAGGATTCTTTGCGTTTTATTTTATTGAAAAGATAGAGTTTGTTTTACATCCTCCTAGGAGGGTTACAGGTGACTCAAACATAATACTATCAGTGCACGTCCCAGGTGGACGGCAGAAGAACTCTCAGTCCCTTTGCGCCTGCTCTAGCCCATAGCCTTGCTTCATCCTTGATCTTCTCGACGAGGTGGTGGACTGAGGGCTGGGCTCCTTCAAACACGCAGTTGTTCCGGTGCTTATTCACAGAATGATGGCTGTGCTTATAAGAATCTGTATGCTGATATTTTACTTATGTAAAGCTATAAATGTTAATACAAAAAATCATATAAAAACTACAAATTGTTGTTTCTCTATCACATAGTTTGGTGGTTAGGCTTCTTTGATCCAAACATACGTGGTATTTAAAGGCCATTGACTGATTTCTCTACTGAAGCACATGACATTTTTGTTCCACTAAGCCTGAATGTATTTTCTAGCTTTAAATGATCACTGCAATGTGTTAATATTCATCATTTCTCTTTCTCGTTACTGCTCACCTATCATAAATTCATTTGTTGTGTGATTGCTCAGTGTTACTTATTTTAACAAAAAAGTACCAGATGATACTCCACCATGCCCGGATGCTGATGATTTTTTCTGCCTGAATGATTAATTGTGCTTCACATTTTTTGTATGCCCATTAAGATCGTCAAGTGTTACCTGTTTCCTCTACTGAATAATTGTTCTCGTGAGGCTTGGTATTGCACTAGCCTATTAAAAGGATCCTAGGAATGTTTTCTTGTATGGACTGTAGTTTTTATTTTTATGAAGTATGAACTCATAAATTCCTCAACATTCTTCCAGGAAATCCACGACTACCTGAAAAGCCTTTGCCCTGATCTCCACATTACCAGAGGTGAATATGATGAGGATGCTCGCTACCCAGAGACTAAAACAGTTACAATTGGTCAGTTCAAGCTAGGGCTATGCCATGGTCATCAGGTTCGCTTTATAACCAGATTACCTTTCTTAGCTCTGTTAATACTTATCATGCCCACGAATCATACATACCCCCTCCGTCCCGAATTAGTTGACGTAGATTTTTCTAAATACGGATGTATCTACACAATAAAACATGTCTAGATACATCTGTATTTAGACAAATCTGCACCCAACTAATTCGAGACGGAGGGAGTAGTAATGTTACATGTGTACTTTGTATGTAGATCTGTACCCGTTTGATTGTGTCCTGCTTCATGTGAGGACATGTTCATTAACATGATTAATTATGTTGCATTTTCCTATTCTGATTGAATGTCTTGCTGCTCTCTGACTATTCCTGAGATTAAACTACACAGTAGTGGACGAAATCACTTTAGCCACCAATTACCAATGTTCTTCAACTTCGTTAAGGGAGATAATAAATCATATTTTTCTGCCTAAGGTTCTTATATCCTTTGCATGAGCCTATAAATATTACGCTTCAGTGCTGCTGCCGAAACGGTTGTTTTTTTTAACCTGGGACAAGCCTTGTTTCTGTGGTGCTTAATACTGGTGACTTTCTAATCTTTTCCCTAGAATTGAAACATCATATTCCTAAACCACGATGGTGCCATCTGTCAGTTTATAGCAAGAAAATCAAATCTTACTTTTCGTAGCTACCTTCTCTTCTTTATTTCTCTTGACACTGATGAGGGTTCGACTAGATATTGTAAAGATGTGTAGGTGCCTAGATACACTACTCTGTCATGATGTTTTCATGCTGAATCAGCATGGTTTGTACCCTTCCATCGGGAGGGCTGTTTGCACTTGATATCTCTGCATGTGGCACTGAAGAGATATTTCTCACTTCTGATGAAATGAAGCACCTGTTTAGTACATTTGATTACACTCCCCTTCTGTGTTTACAGCAGGCTTTCGCTTAGTAATAATGTAGTTGTAATTCAAAGTTTGAGTGCTGATGAAAATGGACAATTAGTACCTTAAATTGGAACCGTTGTAGTTGACAAGCTAAAGATGGCTACTTTTCCATGCAGTACGCCTCTGAAAAGTGGTCAAGTGTTTATCATAGTCACCGGATTCCTTGGAATGCCTTTGAACCCCGATCTAGACCAGGATTCCAGATCACCACAGATCTGAACGGATTCAATGCCCAAGTTGCTGTTCTCCAAATGGGCCTGAAAAAATGAAACCACCAACATTGAACTTGTTAGTTTGTGGTGGCTAACCTAGAGCAGCAGCTGGATAGCCAGGGCTGAGAGGGAGAAGAGAGCCAGGGAGGAATGGTAGCTGAAGGAGGAAGACCACCATCCTGCCTCTGCTTGCCGTCGTTGGTGTGCCAGTTCTTGGTCACCATTGGAAGAAGCAGGGGACTGCAGTAGGGATGCAGAGAAGTAGCAGACAAGAAGCAGGGCATCAAGGAAAGGCAGGTCACGTGAAGAAGCCATTGTGCCTACGTGCGCTTTGTAGAGCATCAGCCATTTCGGTTTTCTATTTAGGAGAGAAAATTACAAAAAAAACACACCATAATTGTGGCCCAGCGTAACATTTTTTCATAAGCACTGATCCGTCTGCTAAGTCACGCTAACTACTATTCTGATCCAGGTGGGACCTGGTGCAAGTGCTGATGTGGCACTGGGTGATGGCTGGAGGAGACGGACGTTAGACATAGTGAGGTAGGCATGGGTCCCACATGCCAGATCTCTCTTCTCCTATGGTGGCGTACTTAAACCGTAGTCGATGCAAAATTCTCCTGGTCCGGTCCCTCTCCTGCGTTGGAATCACCGCGCCTGAAGGAGCATCGCCGCTGAAGGAATTGTTCCGGAGTGCTATGAGCCATCGTCCCCGTCATGGTCTTCCTGAAGTTCGGCGAGGTACTGCCGCGGTGATATCCTTCCCGCGTGGCAGCCACGCCTCCATCTCCCTAGCAGTGCGCTCCCGTCTGTGTCCTCTCCTCCAGCAGCCATCCGCATTCACCCCTAGCAGGTCAATCCTTGCTCAGGCAACGCCTTCTCCGACTTCTTGGTCGACGGCGTGGGCGGCCGAACCTGAGCGACACAGCAAGGACGCTCAGGATCGCGTGGCTCCTTTTGGACAATGGGGTAGACTTCGTAAGACCGTGGCAGAGCTGATGATGGCGGAGAGAAAGACTGGAACATGGTGGAGGGGAGAATCGTCGGCGAACGGAGGCGGGAAGAAGACGACCGGTGCAAAGATTGAGGACCGCTCAGGCTGATTCCTCGCGCTTGGAGGTAGAAGGTGACACAGAGGAGCCGATTCAGGACCAGATGGACGCGGGGGAGCCCATGGCGGCTACGCGATTGAGTACGGCGGTTGTGGCGGTCTCAGGTGATTGAGGAGAGAAGAGCATCGAAGGCGAGAGGACGGGCTGGAGTGGAGAGAGGATAGGGGTGAGAGATCGGATCTCGTTGGCGTTCTAATCCACGTGAATAGACGACAGTGGCTGCAGAATTTGTCCCGGGCCCGATGGCGACAGCGTGGATAGCGAGCTCGAATTCGGCACGGTCGTTGCACGAATCTCCCTGCCGAAGATAGGTGAAAGAGCGTCTCGGCAAGGGTGAGATGAGGAGGCTGCTTGTGGTTGGGCTTGCATTCCGGTGAGAGGCGCCGCTGCTCTTGGGATCATGGTGGCCAGGATACCTGTAGTGCTGGAGTGGTGGAACATGAGTGAATCCTTTAGCGCGTTGACGCATCCAAAGATGGGCTGTTGCGGTGCGCTCCCCGACGTCGTGGACGGCGAGGCCGCCTGCCTGTGCGAACTCATCGGGTGCGTTTGCATCCACATGGGCTATGAAGGAAAATAAAAGAAAAGAAACGAAAGGAACCCAAAAAAGAAAAAAGAATGATGACTAAGCGCCATCTGTCCTTGACTGTTACCGTGTGCCACATCAGCCTGGCATGGGGTCCCATCAGTCAGAATTCTCGTTAGTGCGGTTTAGAAGACCAATCAGTGTTTTTTGCAAGTTCATTATGGAAGGTCGGTGTTTTTTACATGAAAACATATTCCGGGTTTTTTTAAATGGAACCACAGTTGTGGTGGTCTTTTGTAATGTTGTCTTTAAGAGATTATGTCATAACTTTCAGAATGTTCCCTAAAAACCTTTTTTAGAACTTGTTAACTGTAACTAATCAGGTCAGTGAATTGGTTTCCTGATCCCCGATCCTGAGATCTAACCCCTATCGAATCCTATTCACAGTAAGTGCTGAATCGTGAACCAAGCAAACCACGAATCTGGTAACTATAATTTTTATGACTAGCAAGATGGCTGTCATTTTCTGTTGTTGGCATGGTCTATTGTTGGAACGATTGATAGGTGCTGTTTTGTTCGAGAGTTTGAGTGTAATGTAAATTGCAATGGGATTACAGGGTGTGGGTATTGGGTAATGCAATGGTTGATGCCTTGGTTCAGTTTCGAAATAGTTTAGAATCCCACATGTTTAGTTGAGGAAGCGGTATAAGAAGCTGAAATATAGCTAACGGAATCCGGTACCAATATAATGGAATTATGCCGGAGAATTGCTGAACCAAACATCTTAGTGCACTGTATTGTGGGCATTTATAGGATAACACATACTTTATTTGATCCGTGTTTACATATCTGAAAGATAGTGGTAATGCCCTTTTCTTCTTTTGTTGTCTGCCTCTCTATTGTGGGCATTTATAGGATAACACATACTTTATTTGATCCGTGTTACATTCTGAAAGATAAAGTGGTAATGCCTTTTTCTTCTTCTGTTATCTGACTCTCTATTATGGCAATACATTTTTTCTTATTTTTTTGTGTGAGGTGGGTAACCTACTAGGATCCGGTGCTTATAATTGTTAAACATAGATATCTATGCCTAGGTGTCATTTACAAGGTCAACTTGCGTGATGCTCTCCTACCGAGTCTCACAGAGTGTAACCAGTATGCTGTTACCGGAAAAACCCCGTGATTAAGATGTTGCAATGTGGCTGCCATCGATGCGTGTTCAAATGATCCAGGGTTCATTCAAAGAACAACGGTGTCCTTGAAAGTTCGAACTAGTGATGAATGTCATGTGGTTTAGCACTGACTTAAGTAGTGGGGGTGAATGGGTGTACTGTGTACACACAGTTTTCTTTCCATATGTTACCGCATCCTATATTTGCATCCAAGCAAACAGAGTGATGATTGTACCTTGACCTTTGACCTCGCAGCTAGTTGGATGACCCTTTCCATAAAGTGATTTGACCCCCCCCCCCCCCCCGGGGATATCAAGCATGTTCAGTACCTTGAACTTTGACCTTTGCAAAGTCACGCAGGATAGTTGGATCGTGTGTATACTGCTGCATTCACCATGTTCTGCACCATATCATACACACCACTGACACTTTCGAGTAGGCCAATATCTTCTATCATAAACATGATCTTATGAAGAAGTTTTGAACAATGTAGCTTTTGCATTCTGATAGATCAGTGCTGTATTAGACTCGTAAAGTGCCTTTCATTTTTAGTACCATATTAACTGCCGTCTTCATATTGTGCATTGTGTTATTGATTGTCGTTAGACTATTTCTAACCATTTCAACTCTTCGGGTTGTCAGGTTGTTCCATGGGGCGACCTGGACTCCCTAGCGATGCTCCAGCGGCAGCTGGACGTGGACATCCTCGTTACCGGGCACACCCACCAGTTCAAGGCCTACAAGCACGAGGGGGGCGTGGTCATCAACCCTGGCTCTGCTACTGGCGCCCATAGCAGCATCACCTATGACGTGAACCCCAGCTTCGTGCTCATGGACATTGACGGCCTCCGTGTTGTCGTCTACGTGTATGAGCTCATCGACGGCGAAGTGAAGGTCGACAAGATCGACTTCAAGAAGACCGCAACGATGCACGGATGATGGCACCTGCCCACGGCAGAGATTCATAGCCTGTCTGTTTTTATTTCCCTCTGTTCTTGATTCGGGTCTCAGTTTCTGTAGTATTTTGTGCTGGTTGTGTTTACAGATTAGTGGATGGGATTGTCAGAGGGGTGTGATGTTAAGTTGCTATCGCGTTTGTTGTCGATGTACAAGCAAAAAACAGGCTTCCAGTGACTTCTCAGTTTGGAACATAAAAGTTGGTAGAAAGAAGGGAAGATTGTACATAGGCTGTTCGTATGTCATAATATGCCAAAACAGAGGGCCTTAAGCCTTAAATCTCACTATCCCGATCACCTTATATGCGCAGTGCTTCTCTAGTAATCCTTGGCTACCAGACAGGACGGGTTATAAGAGCATCTCCAATAGCTAGCCTAAGAGCATCTCTACCGGGGTCTCCAAATGACCCCCCAAGGCTCATTGGGGTCCGGACAAAAAATACCACCACCGGTGGCACCCCAAAGGGTCGCCCCGAGCGAAATCGTGTCCGGCACCATCCTAAAAGGGGCTCCAAGTTTGGAGCCCTCTCGGGGGTGCCGGACATGGGGCGGACATGGTCTTTGACAGGGCTGGCCCACCCGTCATAGAGAGAGGCCGCCGTGCCCGTGTTAATGAGAGCGCGCAGGAGGCCGTTCTGCCCGCGTTAATCGCGCCCAGTCGTCGGGCGGTTTCCCAGACGACGTGACTGGACGGCAGGGGAGGCGACGGGACGGCGACACGACTGTCACCACGCGTCGCATTAACGCCGGCGACAGCGTGCGCGGCAGTCCACGCGCCGGCGTCGCGGCGTTCCCACGCAATGATGCCCGCCCACCTCCCTCGCCGCACCCATAAAAGGCCTCGCCGCACCCTCATCGCCGCACTCACCTCCTGCTTCCCCACATCCCCTTCTACCTCCTGCGCCGCACCCACCTCCGTCACCGCGCAATGGCGAACCACGACGAGTCGGGCAACAGCCGCAGCGGGCGCACCATCGGCACGGAAGAGGCGTGGGAGCTTTTCCAGTACGGGCTGCTCGTCCCGCCGGACTCCCGCCTCCCCAAGAACTGGGCCACGTCTTACAAAGGCGGGCGCCCCATTCCGCCGATGCCGGTGACGCCGGACCAGATCGCGCGCGCCAACGCCCGGCGCCGGAGCTGGCTCACCGCGGAGCAGCGCGCCGACCCAGACTACGACGACCAGAACTAGGCGGCGTGGATGGCTCGCTTCCGGCGGGAGCGCCGGGAGACAGAGCAGACCTACGACGCCACGGCGTCAGGCCGCTGGAATGCGGACGGGCGCCACGACTGGTGGGAGAGGACCGGCCACACGGTGGCTTCGGCCATCGAGGCCGCCCGCCGGCATGCCGCAACGGGGAACCCTACCCTGTTTCGGCTGATGCCGGTGCCACCGCGACGCCGCGCCATCGACAGCCAGCAGCGCCGCGCGCCATCCCGCTTCTCCAGGGTGAAGGAGGAGCGGTGATCGCCGCCGCGTCGTGGAGGCAGCGGCATCGTCATCCGCGAGGACCGTGCTCGACCCCGAGCCCAATCCCCACCGCATGGCCAGCTCTACCAGGGCCGCCCCAGAACGCCGCCGCCTCCGGTGGAGACGATCCCGTACAGGTACGCCGTGCCGTCCCCGCTGCGGAACGACCACGACGACGACTCGCCGGGGCTACTGGCGGCGATCGCGGACTCGGTGGTCACCATCGAGCGCGACAGCCCGGGGTACATGGCCACCGTGGCCACCTCCTCCTCCGGCGGCGCCTCGTGCAGCCGTGCGCCACCCCGCCAAGACGGCGCCTCCACCAGCCGCGCCGCCTCCTGCTCCAACTATGTGGTGCTCGACGAGGACGACGACGACGGCGGCGACTCGTGGCTGGACACCACCGACAAAGAGTAGTTTAGGTTTAGTTTAAGTTTCCTCAAATTTCATTCAATTTTTTGTAATATATAACAAATATGAATGAAATTTGAATGTCGTTCAAATTTGTCTATATTTACTTAAGTTTTTTTTTGGTTTGGGGGGCGCCGCTGTGGGCTGCACCCCCCAATTGACCGGACACATGTCCGGCACCCCCCCAATTGGGCCTCAATTGGGGGTGTCGGACACCGATTTGGAGGCCCCCGGTGGAGATGCTCTAATAGCGCACGAAAACTGCTTGGAGTAAAATTTGGGGCACAAAAATGTTTTTTTAGGGCACCCAAATTGACGGTGGGGGCGTTGGTGAGCTGTGCGGGCCCTGACACCCTGCTGCTCCACGTGTGCATCATCGAAGTGGTGGCCGGCAGCAGGCGGAGGAGCTCGCAAGGCGGAGGGGGATGGCCAGCGGCAAGGAGAATTGGTAGGAGAGACCGAGGCGGGAGCGTAGGAACGGGTAGGGGAAAGTTCTTAGTTGCGGTTGAGGATTCGTGCGATTTTTTTTTGTTAGCTATTGGAGATGCTTTAAAAGGCGCGAGAATTAGCTAGCGCGGTGGAGATTTATATTTTTTGAACTGCACTAGCATTAGAGAATTCAGTGACAACTTGGTCTGAGTGTCCGTAGCATCAGTATTTTGGAACCATGTCGGTGGGGCGTAGGGCAGCCACATCGTTGTGCCAAAAGTAATTCCAAATTTATCTTTTGCTTTTTGGGAACTGCAACTCCTTGCTCCGATGCCAAATCTGTTAATCTATACTACTATTAAAAGAGCAAACTTGTGTTGATACATTGAATCTGAGCCCTTCAATATTTGACCAACGGTCCAGATCGCTCCAGTGTTTGACAACTCAACACAAATCCACTTTTGCCCGTTTTACCCTCCCACCAAATCATATAATACTGCTAATACCATCGTACCGGTTCGTTTTATTTTAATTACAGCGATTGCCACCTCCAAAAAAAGCAACCGTTCCTTCCCTGTTCGGCAGGGGAAATCCCCGGTGCGCTCCGGCCGCCTCCATGGCCGCCCCCGGCTTCTTCCAGAGATCTCGGCGCGCCCAGCCTCCATTGCCACCCGCTGCACCGTTTCACGCGTCTTCTGCACCGCTCAGAAATCTCCGTCCTCCACAGCTAAATTCTGATGCCACCGCGACGACTCCCGCGCGCGTATGCTCTTCCAAAACCGTAGACGTCGTCCGTCCGCGAGCTCCGCCGTCCCCAACCTCGCGATACGTCGTCCCAGACCGAGCATCTCTGCCGTTCCACTGCCCTCGTCTCCTCCCCGTATAGGATCCGGTCCTCTTAATCTCGAGCTTCTCCGCCACATGCCCGTCCCGTCCAAGTGAGTTTGGGCGTTGTGGTGCTTCCTGCCCAATTGTGCGGCTGTTGCAGGCTGCAACAAGCTGCTTCTCGACGCCTCTACCTGCTTGCCCAAAGGTATTTTCTTCTCTGCTTTGTTTATTTTTTTATTCCCCCTTTTTTCATGCATAGCGAGGTCTCTTTTCTAGGATTATATGGTAGCACTTGCCTCAAATTATCCAAACTGAGGTACATGATTTTTTAGTTTTTACGTTGATTAATTTGCACTAAGATGATGCCCAACTTCCTCAGATGTTTATCCATCTTGAGGTGATACCACTCACTTAAGTTGGCATCAATTTTTATCTTCGGGCACTAGCATCGTCAATACATATTGCTAATCTTTCCATCTAGAGCCAAACATTATACTCTTTTCATATAGAGAACAAATATACTATTTCAATTCAGATCCATAGCAACTATGAGCACTTTGATTCCGAGTAGTGAAATTCTTCATGCATAATAAAATATTTAGTAAAAATCAATCAGTAGAAACAACCGATCAGCAGGTCGGTAGGTATGTTTCTCATCGTCCTTGAAAATTAGCAAAATATCTCAAAAAATATTATATTTTTTATCGTTGCGTTGGCAAATATAGTTGCGGCCGTCGTTATCATGATTATGAGAAATTTTGTTTGTGTCACATGAGAGCATAATTAACCGAGAAAAATATTGTTACGATTAAGATCGTGCGTTGCACGTGCCCACTAACTAGTTGAATAAAAAACAGAAACAAAGAAGCTTCTTTCTGATATTTGTGTCAGTTCTTTTTTTTATTTAGAATCAGCTGCCCTCTCACGCCGCAAGGAGCACACACGTGCCCCGCTGGATGGCACTGCAGCGGCCAAGCCAGGGAGCAGACAGCAGCATTGCCCGCAGGCTCGCATTGTGTCCTGTAGGCATCACGTACCAACTCGAGCGCATCAGTCTCCATCGCGCCAGTTACAGATTAGGCAAGTTCGGAAATATGCAGGAGCACCGCCCACTGTCTTCTCTCGATCTTACACACACTGCAGTCTGCTCCTTCGCCCGTGCTCGTGCGCTCCCAGCCACGCCGTCTATACTCCGTCAGCAATACATTAGTTAGGCATGACTCATGAGAGCAAGTCCCACTTCTAAGTTATTTTGAAATCCACATATCAAATTGTGAGTGAAATAATTTGAACTATGCTGAGAGCGCTTGCCGCGCGGTGACACACTCACTGTGCTTGTTAGTGCATTTGTAGCTAACTTAGTGCTTAACACCTACTCCCTTCTTCTAAATTAGATGACTTTCATTTGTCCACATATGAATCTATCTAGACATGTTACATGTATAGATACATCCACGTGTACACAAATAAAGTCATCCAATTTAGAACGGATGGAGTAGCAGAGCAATTATGCCTGAGGGGCACAGTCTCGTTGATCGACCAAGCCGTGACTGTCTGCTTACCGTGTTGGTGTAGGCCGAGACAGAGGAGGAAGATGCCCACCATGGGATTGTTGAGAGATCGCAAGGACATTACATCACCGTCGAGGAGTTGACATGAAGCAAATAAGGATACGACGGTACTATAGCATTGTGGTTTTCCTCTGTTTGCTGAGTATTTCATAAGAGCATTCCACCGGCACCTCTCAAAATGTGTCTGTGTTAGGCTGTGTTCGGCACAATGGAGTGGTATCTAGAGGCACTCTCAAACGGCTGGCCCTATCTTTTTGGCATTTGAAACAAAATAATGAATGACAACCATAAATCCGGCCATCAAATGTAGATAATTAAAGTACGAACATATCATAATAGGAACCACCTCAAAATCTTGGTCAACACCAAGTCTGGCCACCAAAATGTCACCAAGTCCGGCACCAATACATCATCGAAAATGCATAAAATTCATTCTTTTCCCGCTGTTTTCCTCTCTACAATGATGTCGTGTCGGTTGACATGATCTTGCACTCTTCCACCCTTTTCTTCATGTCTCTATCATCTTGCATCCCATTGAGCTTTTTATTTTCACGCCAAATTAGATGTCCCACCTTTCTTTTTTCTCTTCGTGCATCTTCAGTTTCAGAGTCGAGAACGTGAGACCTACTTGCTTTCTTTGTTCCAATTGGATGATCTCCCCCTTTCGTCTTCCTTGCCTTGCCGGGATGGCGTCTTGGTGTAAACGAATTCATGGCTTCGGTGGCAGCAACCTACAAGAAAATGAACACTTGGCCGACCTCATTCAACGCACACATGGACAAGGCCGACTTCATTCAATGCACAAAACACTCACCTCGTTGAGCCCGAGCATTTCGTCGAGCACTTTGGCGGCATCGCGAGTCGCTATAGACGGCATCCTGGTTGAGCTTGATGTCTTTATTGACAGGCGCAACTAGCAAGAAGACCGCTTTCGGGTCGACGCTGTCGTTCTCTCCCACCTCGGGCGAGGAGGAGAAACGACTACGTCGGCGTCGGTGCGAAGGGTCGCTAAAATGGTTCGGAGAAGACGGCGAGGAACTCCCAGAAGCGAGGGGCGCTATGTGCACGCTTGGCTTCGGTGGCAGAGGCGTCGACATGTATGACTTTATAGCCGCACTTTTGCTGCTGCGCGCCTGCACCGGCCAACTCGATTAGCGGACTTCCAACGCGCGGTTCGCCTTCACCTCTTCCTCGGGCAGCTCCTCTTCATCTCCTTCGTCAGCAGATCCGAGCAACAATGCGGAAGGAGAGAAAAAGATTTCGGCGCCCCCCCCCCAGCAGGCAATGGGTTTCACCTTTTTTTTTCGTTCTTTTTTCCAGGCATGTTGGTGTAACCGATTAACCAAGTGTCCAATAAGCGAACCATGAAATTGGACTGTCATCGTTTCGTGATGATACGGGATTTTGAATCATGGCACCGCGGAACCTCTTATAACTTGACTAATGTAATCTGGAGCTAGCAGAGGTCGCTGATCCGAGGGATCCAATGTGCCAATGAAAAGGAAGGGGTATGGTGGCGCCTCGTAATTTCTAGAAGCTCACACACACTGCTGCTGCACCCGGTCCCATTCCATGTGATAGAGGATCCAACGCACGCACGCGGTCCCTCGGCAAAGGCGTCCTGCTCCTGGCCGACAACTGCCCCGCCTCCCCGCTGACAACAGGCGCCAGCTAGCTTATTAATCTCAACTTTGTATGCAAAGATTAAACTATTAGTAGTGCTAGCCTCGTGGTGATTAATTAATCAGTATAGCTAGGTGATTAGCATTTTGTAGAGTAGTGCACGGGCGGGAGCACACGCACGCGCGCATGCCCCAAGCCGTGTTGACCTTTGGAACAAAGGCCCCCAGCTGGAAAAGTCACAGGCCGGGGTGCAGAAAAAACTTGGGTGCACACGGCTATAGTACTACTTACTTGACCAAATCTTAATTTCCAGATAATAATAATAATGTTGACCGGATCTTCCTTCTTTGGGATGGACTTGTCGTGCGGTAGTATATAGCTAAACAAAGATTTGTCAACCCACTCGGTGGATGTTGGTTTTTCCTGATGCATGGTGGCTTAAATTTCAGGGTTGTTATAACTTACAAGCAAGTACACACATTTTAAGCATTCTGACCAGCTTGTATGATCCACAAATCTTAGAAACATAAGTAACTATATAAGCAGTCGTGTCTATATTCTCATCGCGGTTTTACTTTTGTGGTAAACAGTTCCAGCTTGTATGGTAACATTGACCCCAAATGACACAAAACCTAACCCCCCGCCATGACCCATTCTTGTCTTGTAGTATTATGGAAGCAATTTTCGATACCATTCGGCCATGGCCCTATCTTGTCTTGTATTATGGAAGCATTTTCCGATACTATTCGGAGCACATGCTATTTATTCGGAAGCAAACTACATTCCCCTTTGGACTCAATGTTTTTTCAGGTACTTTTTGGAAGCAATGCCAGCACAGATGAAAGAAATCAACTAGTATCAAAGCAATCTAATATACCACCCAAAGCAACTGGTATCACATTTCATTGTGTCGGAAGCTAAGTACTAGATGAAAGCAATCACAAGTTATATGTAGAACAATCTAGTTGGCCCATGGAAGCGCAATTAAATAATCCATTTGTTCCTGAAAATAAGGCCTATAAATTCTTTCAAAAGTCAAACAACTTAAAGTGTGACCATGTTCTTAGAAAAAAATCATCAACAATTATAATACTATATATAATCACACAAAAATGCATTTTATGATATATCAAACGGTGTTGATATTTTTATTGTATATGATATTTCCTACAAATTTCTCCAGATTTTACATACTTTGACTTTTCAAAAAAAAAAAAATAGGCCTTACTTTGAGAAACATAGGTAGGAAGAAAATTCTATTGTTTTGGGGATCAATGTTGAAAGAAACTAACATTTTCTATTAGTGGAAGCTACATTGAAAATATGAAGCACGTTTTTTTCCACTTGAAACAAACTGGACCAAGCAATCTCGATGCAATCTTGTTGTCTTCAGAGGTAAATATTTTTTGTATAAATCAAATTAAGTTGAACTGGAAATAAATTTTAGTACAACTGGAAATAAAAAACTTTTCATATGGAAGCAAGTGTATGGCACTAACAATTCGATCAACATGTGAGTAGTTATTACGAAATAAATTGCCATTATTGTAACCGCCACGTACAGACTGATGGGTGCTTTTTACTCGCACACTCCACGCCACAGATGGAACCAATCATGTGGTGTAGAAGTAATCCGATGAGAAGTTAGGGATAGGATGACGATCCCTAGTGGCTCACTAATTTTAATCATATGTTCACAATGTTTTGTAACGTTAATCTTTATTTTCATTCTCCTTTCCACCCTCTTAACCTATATGTGTCAATTAAAAAGGTGTGAGTTTTGATCACCGCAGTACGACATTTTTTTGAAAGGCGGCAATCTCAGACTCTTGATTGGTCATTGCAGAAAGCCATTTTAATTGTGAAGTTTTCATTCAAAGACAAACAAATTGAAAAGACTTGATACAAATTAAACTAAATATTAGACCATGCATGACGCACTTATGCAGCAAAAATCTTATTGCTAGACCACTAACAATTGGTTGAACATATCTTGTTCTACCATCTCCAAATGGTTCCACGCAAAACCCAACAACCTCCGCTTCTCCACACGATACAGATAGGATTACATACGTATGCAGAGGTTATCCTTGCGAATAACCTGCAAAAAAATGAATAAAAGACATTGTTAAAAATAACTTCATTAAAAAATTCCATAATGCCTAACATAAAACACAGAGTCCTACTCAAATTTGAGCCTTAGGTTGTGCATTAACCCCCTTGAACAAGCTCCCAAACATAGTCGTCATAATAGGTTGTGGGTATTTATTAAAAGCTAGTGGCACTATCCGCCACATAGGAGAGCAAGGGGAACACGAGGAAGATATATTGGATTGTTTTCTCCTCATGACAAGAAGCATTCCTTATTCCATTCTAATTATGTTTATCCGGTAGGTATCCTTCGCACACAATACCTTCCGACATAAACCCACTAAATGTGAACATAGAATTAGCTAAATACAAATAGAGTGAACTAATCTTTTGTTACTCAATTCTGTACGCACGTAGGAATATAACATTAGTACAATTCATGTGTTATGTTGGTGTATTTTTAGATAAACTCCATAGCTTGCATATTTTAATACTTGATTTTAGGACAGACTATTCTACACAACTGATTTCATATACCGTTCAGACGTGGTAAATCCATTCATAGTACACTTCATACCATATAAATCTATTTATATCGCTACAATTGTTTTCTAGATATGATTCACATAACGCAAATATCAATTTCTATTCACATGTTATCATTATCCAGTAAGATTTAAATTGCCTCGTACTGAAATAATAAAAATGCAATAATTCTTCAACAAAAACATCGATATAGGAAATAAATGTCCATAGCGGTTTCTGATAATAACAGCGAACTTCGAGTTATGTGATTTTTTGAAAAGGAGGATACCCTGGGCTAATCAATTTAAATGATTAATTTCATAATAAAAAAGGAAGTGAGCCTCGATCAGTTTTAATTCCTCACGACGGCATTTGAGTTCCTATTACCTCAAAAACAAAATCGGTCTATGGATCTCCTGTACCACACTCCGTTTACAGAAAGTTCAGAAAAACACACTAAAAAATACACTCGCGTACCAGGGCCACCTATGTTATGCATTATATGGTATTTGATCAACATACAATTTCCATCACTTGATTCCCGGACCACTTGTTTGGCTTATGCAACTTTTGCATTGCATTGCAAGAGCTGGGTTTATTCAGTTGGGTGGTCCTAGCAATATGGGCTGTTGCTTTTCCTTGACTCTCCCCGAAGCTCTCATGGAATCCATGGGAACACAGCTCTGTCCACCCAAAAAAGTCAGAGGAGATAGAAACAATACCAAGAAAAATAATGATATAAACCTTTGACCCCTTCTCCCTCTGCATGCAGCAAAAGCACCAGCTAGCAAGCACCGTGCACACATACCACACAAACAAATGCCAACATCGGAATGAAAAAAGGGCAATGAAAGCTAAAGCGCCGTTTTGGCTCCCGGGAGCATATGCTCCCGGTATTTTCAAAAAAAATTCAAAATTTGAAAACTTATCAAAAAAATCTGAAAAAAATCATGCATGTACCTGACCATGATACGGACCACCGAATTTGTCATTTTTGTACAGGGCGCGTACGATGTCATTTCGGCGCGAAAAAAAACACGGTGGTGCGTACCATGGTCAGGTACGTGCATGATTTTTTTCAGATTTTTTTGATAAGTTTTCAAATTTTGATTTTTTTTTGAAAATACCGGGAGCATATGCTCCCGGGTGCCAATGCGAATTTCCGAAAGCAGTACAGTATCAAACATTAGAGATGCTCTCTATCATATTTGTAGGGCGAGATCTCGATCCTGAAAACAAAAGCTAGAGATTGCCATTAAGGGGTTATCTTCTATTCAAGATCACACAGGACAAGCTACATGGAGAAAGGAAGTTGTTGCACAGAGAAAGGAAGAACCAAGAAGAGCCACCCAAGCATGGAGTATCTTCTTTTGTTCTTCCCTTTTCTTGCATCTACCACTTTGGTTGGTTCATCATCTGCCACTTTCTATATACAACTGAAAGAAACAGACATCTGATGAGGCAAAGAGATGCAAAGTCTCATCCACATCTAAAAAAGAAGAGCAAAGAAAGAGAGATTGTTTGGAGCTGGAGAGGAAGAATACTGAAGCTCTGTACTGGACTGACTACCAATGCTAACAACTAGTACTAGGATGGTGCTACTGCAGATTATAATGGTAGATCAGATGCTCTCTCTTCATCATTCTTCCTAACCCCTCTTCTAAGAGAGGCCAAAAACAGCGATTTGCCGAGGTCAACTCCCGGCGGCCGCAGCCCCGGTGGCCGTGGCCATCATGTCGGCGGTTGCCCCTGCCCAGGGAGAGCCCAAGAAGGGCTCCTCGGCGTCGAAGAGCGAGGACAGCGGCGTGGCTGCGTTGTCGCTGTCGCCGCTGAGGAACAGGAGGTCGTCCTCGCCGGCCATCTCCATGTCCTCTACAAGCAGCTCGTCCTCCTCTTCGGAGGAGGACGACGTGCGCAGTGGCGTCGTGGGCGAGAGGCCCGCCGACGTCGACGGCCGGCTGGGGTGCGCCTCGCCTGCCACCACCACCGACGGCGGTGGAGGCTGAGGCCGCGCGGAGGATGACGTGGAGGGGAACTTGAGGCGGCTGGTGCCGGCCAGGGAGTTGCGGTGGGTAGGCGCCGCGTGGCTGTGCTCGCCCGTGAAGGTGAGGATGAAGGTATTCGGGTCGGCGCGGCTACGCTCCACCTGCTTCCGCGCCGGGCAACCCTTGGAGGTGCTGCACCGGTAGTATCCTCTGTTCAAGAAAAAACAGAGCAGAACAGAGTGAGGTTTTGCTTGTCAGAACAGAGTGAGCAATACAGAGCAGGCATCAGATGGCGAGAGGTTTTGGTTTGGCAGAGACATACCTTGGGTAAGGGGAGCCTTTGATGGGTTTCTGGCCGTACTTGCGCCACGCCCACACGTCGGAGGACACGCCGTCGGCCGCGACGTGGCACACCACCTTCTTCTGCTGGTTCTTCCTGGAGTAAGTAGCAGAAGCGCAAATCTCAGCATACGGAAAAGGAAAGTTCAAATCTTTACCATTTCGGTGCACAAGTCGTTGGGCCTTACCTTCTCTTGGATCTCGGCACGCCGCCGGAAACTTGCCGCCCGCTAGGCTGCGCCTTCGGCGTCGGAGCAGCTGGCTGGAGCGGCACTTCAGCCGGTGCCATCATAGGCGCCTGACGCGTCTCCTGCTGCTGTTGTGGTGGTGGCGGCGGAAGAGACGCAGGAAGCTGAGTCGGAGCAGACGCGGCGCAGAAGGCCTTGAGCAGCTCGTCGGCGTCTTGTCCGAAACCGGCGCCGAGGTCCGGAAAGCACCACCCGGCATCTACAACCTGCTTCTCCGCCGGCGGCGGCAGGAAGAACGGGTCGTGCTGCCGCGGCGGCGGGGACAGGGCGCGACGGCAGCCGAAGCGCACGACGGCGTGAAGATCCCAGTTGTTGGCACAGTGCTCCTCCTCCATCGGCTCGTTGCTTCTTGGCTTGTGAGCGTAGTGGTTGGGTTTGCAGGAGGAAGAGCGGAGGAGGAGGAGGAGATAAGGGGGAGGCGCTGACTTTCGCTAGTTTATCGATTGTTTTGGAAGGGAGGGAAGACTAGGGGCAAGAGTAAAAGGAGAGAGAGAGCGGGTGAGGAGAGAGAAACGGTGGGCATTGGATCCCTCCTAAAAAGGAATGACTGCTACGGGTCTATGCTAATTTTATTTTCTTGCCGGGGGTTTTACATTTCTTTTTGTTCTTGGGGCTCGTGGCTTTTATAGCGGTGTGGGGGCAGCCCCCACTTGACTTTCTAGCATGTCAAATGGGAGAGAAATGGGGTTGGAACTAGGGAGGTGGCGCCGTGCTGCGTTGGTACATAGGGGGCCTGGTTAGGATTGGAGAATCTTCTTTACCGATGTAGTAGTACGTTGAAATAAGATGGGCTGTCGTACAAGTTTGTTCCTTTCTTCTATATTTTGTGCAAACAATAAAAAAAAGGTTATAAGCGCATAGGCAAGGAAATAATCACAATTTGAGAGGTTTTCTAATTGAGCATTTTGAATCTATTGGTAACGCGTACCCTGGACCAGCAAAGTTTCCTTTTCTCGTTGATGTGCACGGAAAAACCGCCGAATTTGAGGGACCTTTACAGATAAGGAAATCATCCACATGACTAGATTGGACCTTAAATGTGATAAAAGGTTAAGTCTTAATATTTGTGAATGGTCCTTCTAATTTTCTTGGCTTTAATCATGGGATGAATTGCACATTGTATTCTATTCTCTTCGATTTGTTTAAGGATACAATTTTTTTTTAATAAAAGGAGCTTTTATTAATTGTAAACTCATATCAAATAGATATAAGCAAAGATTTTACGCTCCACTTCTACATAATTAAAATGCACACAATCCTAGCAATGAGAACATAATGTCTCTAAGATAACAAATACAAACTCCAATGACAAAAAAAGTATGACGTTATGGAGGACCAATGCGTAGATTAAGTCGCCTTTCGTGTTGGGTAAATACCTCCTTTGGCACCTTGTTGCACTTGGACCCATGACCAAGTTTACAGGTGTGCGGTGACCTAGATCAGATGGTGACGTGTACAAACGGATGAGCATCAAGTTGGGCGTGGCAGATGGGGTCATCACTCTTTTTTTTTTTTTGCTTTGGAATGTCGTTATCGACCGATGGGCCTTCAGACTTGTCGTTTGTAATTTGTTACCATTCACCTTTAGGTATGCAAATGCAAGATGCTTAGAGAGATGTTTAAATAAACCAATATTTTTTCTTATAAACTATTGTCTATTTCTATAGGACAAGTGCTTTATTAGTCACATTTGGTATATAGTAAGCATTAAATCTTGAGAGTAAACTGAATTGTTTTTATAAGCACCTTGTATTGTACATACCCGTAGTGTTGATTTTTTTCGTAATTGTGCATTTTGTATAGCGGTTCAACAATTGAGTACGGTGACCTGAGCACGAGCTCCACATAGCTCTTTTTCTAGAAAAAAAACGACATTTTTACGTATAAAAAAAGGTGACAAAACTCCTACAAGCAGAACATGATTATGTCTACCCCCTGTGCGAAAAACCAATGTAAAATATTCTGCGAAGTGAATTTTCATTTTTGTGTAGGCCGAAATACAAATTATTATGGGTCGAAAATTGCATAATCGTAGAATAGGTTATTGTGAATGTCTAGATTTTTTTTGCAGAATTTTTGAACTTTAAATGTCAACACAAAGCACACAACACAAAACTAACACACCTTTAGCTTACAAGCACGTGCCATGTGTCCAAAACTCTCAGGTCTATCTGTTGTATTCCAAAAAAAAAAATTACAACACCATGTGAGTGGATTACTGTATTTGGACAATTGGAGCAAGATAATGCAAAAAACGCGTGAATAGCACGGTTTGAATACTACTGTACTTAAGTTCAACAAGGGCACACGGGCTTCACGCAGCTAAGCTTCCACCGCATTGCAGGATGTGATCCGTAGCAGTACCGTACGAGCGGCCAAAATAATTGAACGGAAGTCAAATCGCCAGAGTCTCGTTCACGCGTGTCTTGATCTTGACCAAAAAAAACCTTCTGGATGGCAGTCGGCCGAGGACACGGCGGGTAATCGCAAAGCGAACGGAAAAATACGATCCTTGAGTCGATGGGGAGGTTGACTTTTATGATTCCGTACTGTGGGTCCCGGACGTCAGCGTGAGGCAGACGACTTTGTGACCTCGGGCCAGGGGCAAGGAAGAGTCGCACCCTTTGACTCGTTCCACATGGCAGCAGCCGCCGCGGGAGGCCCACCCGTTTCACATGCGTGTCCTGGAGGCTGGAGAAATGTGTCACCGCCGGAATACTGACATGCGTCAGCCTGACGGTTGGTGTACCCTGGCCCTCCGGCCTGCAGCGTTTCTTCTGTTTGTGTGTGGGAAAATGACGTTTGATCGTGGAGTATGGCCGGAAACCCCACATGGAGCCCGAGAGGCCCAGCCGAGATCGGTTTAAATCCAACCAATTGTTCCGTTCTTTCTTTTTTTTTGAACGAAAACCGGTGGTTCAGTTCGTTCACTGGAATAATACTACCCGTACATACTCCGAGTCGGCGTGGCATATTAGATCACTTAAACTAACCAGTACGGTCATAGCTCCGATACAAATAGGAGGATCGACATGCCACTCCATGGTCGACGACAAACTTAAGAAGTTCATGAGCTGCCACATTGGCTTATCTAGAACAATGAGCAAAACTAACACATGCAAAACTGAGACAAAGAAAAGTACACTCCTTATAAATCGCTGCTGCCGTTCCCAAGAATTGCCTCCATTTTGCATGACCTCCACGACCTTGGAACAGTCTAATTCGACCACCGATTTGTTGCACCCAATCTCTCCGGCTAATAACATGCCCTTGCGTAGTGCACAAGCTTCAGTTGTAGGAGCATCTTCAACAAATTGCAACTTCCATCTTTCACCTGAAATAAAAGAGCTCGCGGATGATAGCCCCGGTGCCACTAGTACCGTGTCGATATCAGACGATGTGTCTGACGGGGTTTAAGCCGACAACTATACCCTTGTCGACGTATACGTGGTGATCAAGAGGCTCTCGAGTCTACAGAACGGAACCCTCGATGTTGTAGCTTCTGCTTCCCCCACGCAGTCTGATTCAGTGATCTGACGAAGCCCCACATCGAAGCGCCACGAGATCCAAGGCCGTCGAATTACGGGAGTAGTTTTGTTGAATATATGAGCAATTTTCTACACGATTTAATCCATAAAAGCAGTAGAAAAAACATGGATATTACAGAAGATTTAATCCATGAAAACAGTAGATAAAACATGGCTAGAAAAATAGGAATTAAACTAGTCATGCTATCTAACAGAGAGTGCGCAAGAAGCAATTCTACACATATTGCTAGAAACAAAGTCTGAAGCATGATCTCGAATAGACAGAATAAGATCACATACGGAGCAGTGGCAGTGGCTGAAGAAGACATGTTGCCGAAGAGGACGACGACGTCCGGGAAGAAGTCGTCGTCGGGGAAGTAGTCGTCGGAGTCCGTGTTGAAGAAGAAGCCAGTAGTCACGCGACAGCGCTCCCCAACAACCTTCGCCTCTCTCCCGTATAGGATCGCGAGAGACGGGGTTTCGGAGGCCTACTGTCCCGCCTCGCGGTGCACGGCGCGGCACGGGATGGAGAAGTCTTGATCGGCGGCCCAGTGCTCGAGAACCAGGAGGCAGTCGCATATGAGGTGTGGCTGTTGTTGCGGTGTGTCTAAGGGAGAGGAGCGACCTCTCTTTTATAGGCACAACAGCTGGAGGCGAACATGCACCGTGGAAGAGGAAACGAAAAGACAGGAGGCGAACTGAACAGCCTGCGACCGAAGTCGAGCAGCCTCCACTAGCGCAGATGACAAGGGTATACATCTCGTGTACCCCACCGTGAGGGTACCTGGTGCACGTGGCGACTAAGACCCAATAGCGAAGAGCCTATTCGAAGCCCAAGACCAGAGGCCCAAGAAGATGGAGTACCCTCCAAGATTAGTCATAGGCATAGTCGGTTTGGGCTTTCCTTACGCGTAAACTAGGTGTCGGGGGGCTGCCCCCGGGTAGGGCAAAGAGGTGGTGTTAAGAGCTGTAAAGAGTGGGCCGGATCAAGGTCAAGCCGGATCACTTGGGCCGGATCCCTTGGACCGGATCACTTGGGAAAGTCAGTTGGCTCTCAATCATGCTAAAGTACAGGGAGAGACCAAAGGGGATCCGGCAAAGTCTAGCCGGATCAGAGGAAGGAATACCGGCTTAACTTAGCCGGGTTGGTCAGGAAGGATCCGGCA
Source organism: Poa pratensis (assembly GCA_947311845.1). Lineage (NCBI taxonomy): Eukaryota > Viridiplantae > Streptophyta > Magnoliopsida > Poales > Poaceae > Poa > Poa pratensis. The sequence continues at coordinate 4,989,291 of CAMZMU010000015.1, forward strand.
TAAGGCAATGTCGGATAATGCACAAAGGCCAAGTAATGTCAGTAAGTTCACGGGTCCTGCAGGCCTCCTGCCCGAGGCTCAGAAGACAGCCAGGTCGAGCCACGGTTTTCCGGGTCGCTAGGCCCTAGGCGCTGACTCGGCTAATTCGGGAAAGGGCAGTGGCCTAGGCTCCGGTGGGCTACGCTGGCTTAAGCTCAAAGAGGAAAAGATAGACCTGCCGTTGGACTGACAATGAGCTGGACTGAGTGACAGTAGCCAGAGCTTGTCCTGTTCCTCTTGTCCATGCCATTATCATCTCCGGCCAGGGGCAGAATGGTAATCCGGTTAGTGTATAAATAGACCAGCACATCCTCCAGGGCGAGGGACGACGAAGAGAAGCCTCATTTCCCCCCTTGCTCCATCTTCCTCCTAGAGCTCTCACCATTGTTGCTTCATACAGCTCGAGGAGCACTTTGTACTTGTCATCATTGAGATATAAAGAGAGTAGGCTAGTGCTGCAGTAGGGGTGTTACCTCCACAAGAGGGCCCCGAAGCAGGGTACATCTTGGTGTGCTTTGGTTGTTCTTGGTTTTGCTCGTTCTTGCTTGTTCTTGCGTGTTCTTCGTTGTTCTTCATGCGTGCTTCTTGAGCGCGCACACCCTCCCCGGATCCCCCAACGTCCTAGCGAGCCCCCAACTTAAGCCATCCTATGGCATCTGCCGTGACACCACCACGACAGTTGGCGCCCACCGTGGGGCAAGCAGTGGCGTTGGCTGGGGTTTCCATCCGGACGGGTTCCGTCACCAGCTCCGGCGTACGTGTGCTGTCAGGGCTCGTCTGCAACTACGGCGGGTTCACCTTCATCAGCGACAACGCCGGCTGCTTCGCGGGAGGCCACTCCCTGTGGATGGATGCTTCATCCAGTTCGGCAGCTTCCTCACCTACGTCACCACCGAGCTTGTCCGCGAGTACCCGGCGCAGGTGCTCGTGGCCGAGGACCCTCCTTCTTTCCGCGCAGCTCTCGGACGGCGTAGCGCTCGCCCCGGGAGTAGCGTGGAGGTGATGATGACCGGACCAAGTGCTGGAGCAGGCAAAGGAGATGCCGGCAATAGCATGCCCGAGGTACTGGTCACGCCAACCGATCCGGTGGACAAGCCGGCTCGGACGGCGAAGTTCCCAAAGGAGAAACCGGATCCGGTTGGCCCACTTGGCATGTCAAGTAGGGAGGCTCCCTTAGAGGATGTCCTGGAAAAGTTATCTCGGCCAGTGGCACCTGGGGCAAACGTAGAGTCCACTATAGCGAGTTAGAGGCAGAGCGCCTGAGGTTGCAAAGAGAAGCCCGGTTAGTGGTAGAGTCTAGGCAAGCATTTGATAGAGACATGAGAGAATATAATGCTGCCAATGGTATCACCGATGGTTTCACTCCGGTAGCGCCTCACCCACGCAAGAGACAGATTTGCGTAACAGGGGTAAGGACCTCAATGACGAGTTAGCTAGAGCCGCAAGATCGAGCTCGAGTAAGGCTACTAGTCATAGATCGGGTACAGGCAAGCCGGTGTATAGCTCCCCGGCCAAGAATCTTAGGGCTGCAGCGGCAGCGCGAGCCGAGTTGACCACATTAACCGGGATGCTTGGCGCAAGCAGGCAGAGAGGGTCAATGAGCTGGTTGATGTGTGTAACCGGCAGAATGAGGCTTACCGGAAAGCTAATCCGGACGCTGGTGGTTCTCGGGTAGTAGTGTCGGCTAAGGCTGTTAGCCAGAATCCAAGGGGCAAGCGTCATCCCCGCATGTCGGAGTTGACCGGGCCCAAAGCGTGAATTCGGGCAAGAGCAAACAGCTGCAGGCCTATGATGCTGAGTATGCCGGCAAGCAGCTAGCTGCTCAAGGAAGAGGTGGCCAGAGCAGAAACAATGGCGGTCAAGGCAATCCGGGAGCCGGAAGGGGTAATTCGGCTGGCCGAGGTCAACCACCTCGTCCTCCTGGGCAGAATCAACCCCGGCAGGAGCAGCAAGTAATGGTGCAAGCGCAGCAGCAAGGTGGTGGCCAGGCGGGCTACCGCTATGATGATGGTAATTCGGCTATGGCGCGAGCCGGATACCAAACGTATGATAATGCACTTGCATCCAGGCTGGGACCTCGGACATTGGATCCGGATGATCAGCGTCTCAGTTGGATAGGATTTACCAGTCCGAGAAGCTGGAAGAGCAAGGCCCACCAGGTCCTCCATGCTTTGGGCCTCGGATCATGAACGAGCCGAATGTGCCGTTGTTTCAGCTTGGCCGAATCACAAAGCCGTATAACGGCAGCACTAAGCCGCAGGATTGGCTGATAGACTATGTATCCTCGGTGCACATTGCGGGGGGCAATCGCCGATGGGCGGTCCGGTATCTCCCGCATATGTTGGAAGGGCCAGCCCGGATTTGGCTGAATAACTTACCAGAGGGTAGTATCAACTCTTGGATGGATTTGGAGCAGGCGTTTTACAGCAACTTCTCCAGCACTTACAAGAGGCCAAACCGACCTCAGCTCTTGTCTGCGTGCAGGCAGGAAGAGCGGGAGACAGACCGAGAATTTTTGACTCGGTGGAGCAACATTCGCAATTCTTGTGAAGGTGTCGTGGAGGAGCAGGCCATTTCTTGGTTTGCGCAGGGTTGCCGACATGGCACCCCGCTTTGGCAGAAGCTCCAGAGGGATATGCCAAAGACCCTGGCGGAAATGATCCGGATAGCAGATACATATGCTCTTGGCGATCCGACGCAGCCAGCGTTGGATGTGGTGGGAACAAGCAGGAGGCAACCGGTCAACAACCGAACTGGACCATTGAGGCCCAGTGACCGACATGAGTTCGGTTATAAGAGGAGAGATCCGGATTATAGATACGGTTCAGATCAGGTTGCTGCAGTAAATATGGATCATCCTGAGCAGGAGATAGCCAGAGACCAAAAAATGAGGGTCCAGCTTGGAGGCCGAATCAAGGTGCCTGGGCAAAGAAAGTGTGGGATGGACCGAGTCCACCTCTAACTTTTGAGGCAATGATAGATGGGCCTTGCCGTTATCACACAACAGACCCACGCAAGCCGGCCAATCATTCAACTCGGAATTGTAGCTGGCATCATCGCATCCAGGCGGAAGGTCAGAGAGGGCCACCTCAGAGAGGTGCTCCTAGACCGAATTTCAGGCCGAATACGCCTTTATCCGGAGCCAATGCAACCCCGGTGAACGCAGGAGCTCCAAGGCCGGCAGCCACAAAGCCGGTTAACCTGGTAAATATGGGAGGCAACAACAACAATGCTGGTCCGAGTCGGCAAGGTGGATACCCCGGAAATGATTACAAGGAGGCTCATCAAAGTTATGTGGTTTTTGTGACCGAGCCAACTGACAAGAAAAGTCAGCTGCGAAGGGCGAAGGAGGTGAATGCAGTCACACCAGCAGTCCCAAAATACCTGAACTGGTCCGAGCAGGAGATCACTTGGAGCAGGGCTGATAATCCCAGGGTTATGCCAAGCCCAGGAAACTACGCACTGGTGGTGGATCCGACTTTGGTTGGACCCAAGATTAATGTGAAATTCACTCGAGTCTTGATTGACAATGGCAGTGCTATAAACATCATGTATCGGGACACAATGGTCAAGTTGGGTTATTCGCCGAATCAGTTGCAGCAGAGCAGTTGCACCTTCCATGGTATAGTACCCGGGGTGTCTTGTTCCCCAATGGGTAAGATCTGGGTAGATGTGCTGTTTGGTACCAAGGACAATCACCGACTTGAGAGTCTCGAATTCGAGGTGGTAGACTTGGAGAGCCCATACCATGCTCTGCTCGGCAGGCCGGCATTAGCCAAGTTCATGATATCCACTCATGTGGCCTACCTCAAGATGAAGATGCCTGGCCCGAATGGTATCATCACCGTTGCGGGAGATTACAAGAAGGCCATACAGTGTGCCACGGTCGGTTCCACCTTAGCCGAGTCGTTGGTGATCCAAGCTGAGAAGAGCAAGATGCATGAAGTAGTGGCGATGGCGAAGTCAGCTCAGCTCGGCGTGCTGGCTATGACCAATCCGGATGCAGGTGCAACATTTGAGGTGCCCAAGGAGACAAAGAAGATCCCCATTGACCCGGAGAATCCGGAGCGCATGGCCATCATTGGTGCCGGATTGGGCGAGAAATAGGAAAGCGCGCTCTGTCACTTCCTCCGTGAGAATCGGGATATCTTTGCATGGTCGGCTAAGGACCTGCCTGGTGTTCCGAGGGAGTTGGCAGAGCACTCTTTATTTGTCAGGCCGGATGTGAAGCCGGTGAGGCAACCGACTCGCGTCTTTCAGACGATCGAAGAAAAGTGGTGCTTGATGAGCTGGCTAAGCTACTTGCAGCCGGATTCATTATGGAGGTGTTGCATCCAGACTGGATATCCAATCCGGTTCTGGTAGAGAAGAAGAAGGACGAACCAGCGGTGATCAAGGTGTGGCGCATGTGCATCGACTTCACCAACCTGAACAAGGCGTGCCCGAAGGATCCCTTTCCTTTACCTCGGATTGATCAAGTGATCGATTCTACTGCTGGGTGTGAGTTGTTGTCTTTTATTGATGCGTACTCTGGTTTTCACCAGATACCACTGAACCCCAAAGATCAAATAAAGACTGCTTTTATTACCCCGTATGGGGCGTATTGCTATCGTGTCATGTGTTTCGGTTTGAGAAATGCCGGTGCAACTTATCAGAGATGTATGCAGAAATGCTTACACTCTCAAATGGGCAAAAATGTGCAAGTGTATGTCGATGATATCGTCATCAAAACTAAAGAAAAACGCACTCTCCTCGAGGATCTCGAGGAAACATTTGTGAACTTGAGAAAGTATCGGTTAAAATTGAATCCGGATAAATGCACCTTTGGTGTCCCGGCTGGAAAGTTGCTCGGTTTCCTTGTATCGAGCCGAGGTATTGAGGTGAATCCGGCTAAGATCCGAGCCATAGAAAACATGAAATTGCCTAAATGTCTAAAAGATGTGCAAAAGTTCACCGGGTGTCTAGCCTCGTTGAGTCGGTTTGTGAGTCGGCTAGGAGAAAAAGCCTTGCCCTTGTATCAGTTGATGAAAAAGAGCACCGGGTTCACATGGACCCCGCAGGCAGACTCGGCTTTCAATGAATTAAAAAAGATGTTGTCCACTGCACCAATTTTGGCATCACCTTTGCCGAATGAGCCAATGCTACTTTACATTGCGGCCACTAACCGGGTCGTAAGTGTGGTGATAGTGGTAGAGCGAGAAGAGGAGGGTAAATCCGTGCAGAGACCGGTGTACTATTTAAGCGAGGTGATCTCAACCTCAAAGCAGAATTATCCTCACTACCAGAAGATGACATATGGTGTATACCTGGCGGCCAAGAAGTTGAAACATTACTTCCAGGAGCACCCGATCACCGTAGTATGCGAAGCTCCAATCTCGGAGATCATTGGGTGCAAAGATGCGACTGGCCGAGTTGCCAAATGGGCAATAGAAGTGTCTCCTTACACCCCGCATTATGAGAGAAGAGATGCTATCAAGTCTCAGGCTTTACCGGATTTCCTTTGTGACTGGGCCGAGATGCAGTATGAGCCACCCAAGCCGGATTACAATTACTGGAAGTTGCACTTTGATGGCTCCAAAACCAAAATCGGACTGGGTGCTGGGATAGTACTCACATCACCGAAGCAAGATCAGTTGCGATATGTGTTGCAGATTCATTTCTCAGCATCAAACAATGTGGCCGAATATGAGGCACTGATCCATGGGCTTAATGTGGCTAAGGACATCGGCATCCGCCGGATAGAATGTTTTGGTGATTCAGATTTAGTGGTGCAGCAGTCTTCTGGAAATTGGGATGCCCTTGATGCCAATATGGCACTATATCGATTTCATGTCCAGAAAATTTCAGGATTTTTTGAAGGCTGCGAGTACAAGCACATACCTCGGCTGGAGAACGAAGCTGCTGATATCCTGTCAAAACTCGGGTCGTCTAGGGATGCAATCCCACCCGGGATATCCTTGAATCACCTAAGGATCCCTTCAATCAAGCCTTCGCCTGATTCCGAGTCAATTTTTATCCCAAAGCAAGAATCTGAAGCTGTTCCTATGAATGTTGATGTCGGGTACATTTGGGAAGACCCGGGGACTGCATGGCGAGACTCGGGGACTGCGCACCGAGACTCGGGGAATGCTAACCAAATCTTAGGGAAGAGGGGAAGAGAGGAAGATGGTGCTAACCGAATCTTAGGGAATGGACAGAGACTGATAGAAGAAATAATGGCGGCCGAACCAGTGGAAATAGATGAGCACTTATTCCCTTTGCATCCAGTACCGGAGTGGGCTGAAGAAATCATGAAGTTCATGTCGGAGGGGAGTTTGCCGAATGATGAAACCGAAGCTAGGCGAGTGCAGAGGAGGTCCAAGGGTTACACCATCATAAACAAGGAGTTATACAAAAGGAGTGCAACCGAGGTGCTACAGCGTTGCGTGGAGCCAGCCGAGGGCAAGGAGATGCTCCTGGAGATACATCAAGGAGAATGTGGGCATCATTGCAGTACAAGAGCCCTGGTGGCTAAAGTATTCCGGCATGGGTTTTACTGGCCCACTGCTCATGCAGATGCAGAGGACATAGTCCGAAAATGTGAAGGATGCCAAAGGTTTGCCAAGCAGACACACCTACCCGCATCGGCGCTCAAAACAATTCCTATCACTTGGCCGTTTGCTGTGTGGTGTTTGGATATGGTGGGAGAATTCAAGCCGGCTAGGGGTAACATGACACATATGCTGGTGATGGTGGATAAGTTCACCAAGTGGATAGAGGTGAAACCAATCCGGAAAGTGGATGGTCATTCGGCTGTAACTTTCCTGAAAGAAATCATTTTGAGATACGGTTACCCCCATAGCATCATCTCGGATAATGGCACGAACTTTGCTGTGGGAGAGTTTGCCCGATTCTGCATGGATAAGGGGATCCGGTTAGACATAGCCTCAGTGGCACACCCAGAGTCCAATGGACAGGTGGAAAGATCAAATGCTTTGGTATTAGCTGGGATAAAAGCCCGGTTAATAGAACCTCTGGTAAAGACTCCGGGGTGCTGGATAGATGAGATACCATCAGTACTATGGGGTCTAAGGACCACGCCGAATCGGTCAACTGGCTATACGCCATTTTTTCTGGTATATGGGGCAGAAGCAGTGCTACCCACTGACATAGAATATGATGCACCAAGGGTGACAATGTATACCGAAACCGAGGCAAAAGAGGCCCGGGAAGATGCAGTGGATCTGCTAGAGGAAGCAAGAGAATTGGCCCTATCTCGGACAGCAGTATACAGCAGGGTCTCCGACGTTATCATAGTCGGAAGATCAGCCCTCGAGTGTTTCATGAGGGAGATCTAGTACTAAGGCTGGTGCAGCGCAGCAAAGGCCGACACAAGTTATCACCTCCATGGGAGGGACCATTCATTGTGAGCAAGGCTATGCACAATGACTCGTACTACCTTGTAGACGCACAGGAACCAAGGAAGGATGGCCTGGACAGACCCGGAGAAGAAACCAAGCGACCCTGGAATGTAGCTCTGCTTCGACCCTTTTACTCTTAAGGGCGCAATGTATGTATCTCAGTTTATCATAAATGAAATTTCGGCAATCCGAGTCTGGACTCGGGGACTGCCTCGTCCTTATGCATGTGTTTTTTATTACTGTTTTGTCCATACCGTTCATGTGTCGGATTGTTTTGAACCTCGTCCCAAAATTCAAGTAATGTATGCTGTGTTGTTGATCTCGTGACTCGACTGACAAACACCAAAATGGTAGTCAAGAGCAGAGGTGGGGAATATGGGAAACATGAAAATGGACTCGGGGACTCGGTCCAAAACCGATTCGGCACATGTCGTTTACTAACCCCTGTTATTTCTTTTTTGTTTATGTTAGATGATTCTAAACCACAACTCGCATGTTTCAAGTATTGTATGCTATGATTCCTATCTTGTGACTCGACTGTCAACACCTAAAAGGTAGACAAGAGCAAAGATTCGGCAAAAATAGTGAACAAGAAAACAGACTCGGGGACTCGGTTTAAGATGATCCAACATAAACCTAGTCCGGATCACATTAAGCAAAATAAAAGTAGTCTCGGAAGAACTTAAATTGTATATTACATCTGCTCCCGGCATACCGGGGATTTAATGTTTTTCATTAAGATAATTCAGGAAGAAGGAGCCATGGTTGCAGGAGACTCGGTTGCAGGGATGAACTCGGATGATGGAGGAACCTCGGTTGAAAGAGGACCCTCACTTGCAGGAATGACCTTGGACGGAGAGCTTGAAGGCTTGGCAGACTCGGAAGCATCCGGATCAACTGAAGTCTTGGCGGTCTTGACTAAAGCTTGTTCGGCAGTCTCAGCCGAGTCAGTGGCTGCGTCTTGGAAGTCTTGGCCGGAGATTGTTCGGCAGTCTGGCCGAGTCAGTGGCTGGCATCTTGGAAGTCTTGGCTGGAGATTGTTCGGCAGTCTTGGCCGAGTCGGAAGCTGGCACTTGGTGGACTTGATACGAGGTTGTTCGGCAGAGTTAGCCGAATCACCAGACTCGCCCTCAGACTCGGCGTATTCGTCAAGGGAGGCATCGTCCGATTCCTCTTCTTCAGATTCTTCCCCATCCGAGTAGACCGGAGCGTCCAGATCAAGATGCTTTGTGTTTGCAAATTCGGCCATAAAGTTGGCAGCTTCTTCGCGGATCTTGATCCGGTTCGGATCTGAAGCCCATGAAGAACCCTCGCGAAGGGAGCGCACTTTGCGAGATCAATCAGCTCATACCAAGACATGATAAATAGCAAACTGCGTCAGCACCAGCGCGGGCGGACGAAGATCTCCACTGCTTTAACCGGGTCTCGCCTGATCCAGGTCTTTGATTAGCTCGTCCGCAGACCGGACTTGCCGGCTTCAGGAAACAAGACTCGGTGAGCTTTGAGACTTGCATTGAACAGATCAATGTGGGACTCCTTCAAAGGAGCAATCCGAGCTTTAAGTGCAGTAATGTGATCTTCGATATCCCACGTCTCTGGTAGGGGAGCTCCAGCTAACTTAGCTCTCTCAGCTCGGGCATCTCTCACAGCTTTGGCGGCTTGAAGCCGGATGCTGGTAAACTCTCCTACATTCAGATAAGCTAACACCGAATTAAACGAGAGGGAACACGAAATTATGTGTCGGATAAGAGCAGAGGAGGAAGAGGAGATTCGGCAAACTTACGGTCCATGTCTTCATTGAGGCTAGCAAGATCAGCCAGCCATTTCGCGCTGACCGCCTTGTGAGCAGCCAGATCATCTTTCGCCGCTTTAGCTTCGGCTTCAGCGTCTGCAACGACCGTTTGGATTTTCTTGTCCAATTCGGCCCGCTTCGCAAGCCCGGCTTTGAAAGCATCTCGCTCCTTCTGGATCGAATCTTTCTCACTTGCAGCGAATCCCGGTCTTTCTTGAGCTTGGCCTTCACTTTTCCAACCCGGTCAAGCTCCCGCTGGAGCCGAGTCACTTCTGACTTTTCCTCCGCTAAAGCGCGCTTGTGCTCCTGATCTTTCTTTTTCATCTCCTCACCTTGCGCATCGAAGGAAGTTTGGAGGGCCTGGTGTTGCAGGACTAGCTGCTTAAAGATCCGGCTGCGAGCAGTCGTGGTTTCCTGAAAGAAAAAAGGTTAATGGCGTAAAAAGAGTCTCGGGGACTGGCACCCGAGACTAGCAACATGGAGCCAAAACGAATCTCGGGGACTGGAGGCCCGAGATTGATAAAAAAAAAGTTGACCGACTCAATTGGAAAAGAGACTCGGGGACTGGGAGTCCCACGATTTTTTCGGCTAAGACAAAATTCATGATCAAGTTTTAGAGATTCAAGCCGAATGACTTTCTTACTCGGAGGAGTATCAGTCGTTCGACCCGAATCTCGGGGACTGGGAATAGTGCAGATTGATCATGATGAAATAAAAGCAGGATTCGGCAAAGTTACCTCGAAGACCCGGTTAGCTTCAGCGACCGAGGCCTGCACAGAGTGTAGAGATTGAAACATCCGGCTAGGGCCAGCCGGATGTGGCGACGCTGAAGTAGTTGAGCCTTCGGCAAGGTCCGCAGTATTCCAAGCTTTAACGAATTGCTCTGCGGAGCCGAGGTTGTCGCCGCTCGGAGTGCGGAGATTCGGCAGAACCTGGCCACTAAGTCGGGCGCGAGTGATCGCCTCAGAGAGTTGATCATGCACCCGAGTCGCTGATGGAGTGGCGGAAACCTGTCTGCTAGCAACCACCTGCTTATCCGAGGTGGTTGGAGTCGTGCCAGAGGCGGCTTGAGTCGGCTTAGGTAGAGGCGATGCGCCCGGGGTCTTGGCTGGATCTGGCTGCCTCGGTTGGTTCTGGGACGCTTGTTGTGGTGGTTTAAGTACTTCCTGTTGCTGCTTCTGCTGCTTCTCGAGAGGTTGTTGCTGCTGCTTTTTCTTCTTCTTCTGCTGCTCTTGATTCAGCAGAGCTTGAGCCTTGGGGGTAGGGCGAGGATCCGGCTTAGTCAAAGACTTAGCCGAAGTCTTAGTTTTTTCCTTCTCCAACTCCTTCAGAGGACGTGGCCAAGTTGAATCTCGGGTAGGAGCCGAGATTTCCTCATTCTCCAGGTCAATAACCGACTCTGGAATGAGAGTCGGCGGAGGAGTATTGGCAGTTGTGGCACGCGCGGGAGAGGCGACAGCCTTTTCAGGAGACTGGTGCTCCATGGCCGTATCCAGTGGAGGAATGGGAGAAAGAATGGATGAATGAGTTTGCTCGGTGACGATGACGTCACTACATAGAGCAAAGTAAACAGTTAACTCGGATAAAGGTGGCTCGGATAATAGAGGAGGAAAGCGAATGAAGTTAAGCTGGCATTACCCCTTGGTGGTAGGCATGGGCTTGAGCCGATTCGGCTTGAAGGCAGCTTTCTTCATTCTCTTGGCTTGAGGGACATCTGATCCGGACGCGTCATCGCGTTTCCGAGATGTCCCTTGAGCATCCTGTTTGGCTGGAACACAAGGTGGTAACCATGAAATCGGAATAGCATCAATGGGATCTAGGATCCAGCAATCATCATCTTCATCTTCGGTGTAAATAGTCGATTGCTTACCCTTGCGGATGGGCTTGGCACGCGGAATCGGCAAATAATCGTCCGTATCCGCATCCTCTTCGCCCTCGCGCAGCGGGCTGCGATCCGGTCCCCACACTTTGGTGGAGAGATCTCCATCTTCGGTGATTTGGCGGTCGAACAGCTGCAGTAGGTCAAGGCAAATATGGATTAGTCCGATGGTATTTTGATGAAGTATGGATTAATTCGGAGAATGGTGAACTAACCTGTGGGGGAAGTGCATCTCGGTGGAACGGCTCCACGCCCCACCGCCACTTGTCCGACATCTCGGTGTAGGCGATGGCGTTTACCCGTCTCTTGACGGAAGCTCTGGTGAGGTCATGTTTGCTGATCCGGGTAGGATCTAGCAGACCACTCATGTGGCAAATCTTGTGCTCACGTTGTTGAAGAGGACTGACACGGCGAAGACGAAGGTCCGGAGGAGATCGTCCGAGAGCAGGCCCTTCTCCAGAAAATCCTCCAGAGTTTGATCTATGATTTGAAGCTCCGCAAGAGTGTCAGCCGGATCATATCTGAAGTTTAATTCGGCTGTGGGGGGCTCGATCCTGAACTCGGGCAAGTTGAGAGCATCATGGCCTTCAGCGCTCTTCACGTAGAAGAAAGACCTTTGCCATTTCCTGCAAGTATCCAGGCCAGTGATCCGGGAAAGATGGAGCCCGCCCTCGGAGTAATGCTAGCCGAACCACAAGCGGTCATCACTTTCGGGTCACTGCCCGGGATAGTCTGTTTACGGAGGTGGAAGTACTTCGCCCAGGCTTGTACTGTCGGCCAGAGACCGAGATATCCCTCGGTAAAGGAGGTAAAAGCCGACAGGGAGACAAAGGCGTTAGCCGGAAGGTGGTGAGGCTGCAGGCCAAAGAAGTCTAGGAAAGCCCGGAAGAAGTCACTCGCCGGGAGTCCGAATCCGCGCTCGAAGTGCGCTAGAAATACAACGCGTTCACCCGGTTGGGTGACCGGTTTGAGTTCCTTCCCCGGTTTTCGGCATATAACTTCAGGTGTTATACGCCGGGTGCTCAGCAGCCATTCCAGGTCATCTGTTGTAACATCGGAACCCTCCCAACTGCCGGGGGGCAGCTTCGGCATATCCGAATCAGTCCTGCAAGAAATTGGAGATAGCCGAGTTAGGAGATTCGGAATCTCTAATCCAGAACGAATCGGATAATGGCATAACCGAATCAGATGTAAAGCAATTCGGTAAAGCTATCCCGGATAAAGTTGTCTAGTTACTGCGGAAAAGTAATTCGGCTGGTAACTACAAACACCTTTTCGTGAGAATCTAGGGTTACGCAAGATCTACCGCAGCAGTAAAATAGAGAGGAAATCCCGAGTAAAAATATGGTGGAACTGCTCAAGCGGTGGCAAGCCAAACTAGGGCAATCTAGTGCAAAACCTGAAAGGAGATCTAGGGAATGCACTAAGGCGTGACAATGGACTCGTACGCGAGTGAATCTACAAGAAACAGGCGCAAGTTCCCAGCGGGATATGAACTTGCTCAAGGTCGCCATGGCCGGAAGAAAAGGAACTTACGGTTGCGATGCGGCGAGGAAGAAGCTCGGTGAAGAAACGGCGGTGCAGGGCGCGGTGCGCGGCTCCGGCGAGTTTTCTCCGGCGTTGTCGAGGTCTCCGGCGCGGCGAAGTCGCGAAGGCGAGATCGCAGCGCGTCAATGGCACGGATGGAGTTCTCGAAGTAGGAAGTGCGGGGAAGAAGAAGAGGAACCCCACACCCCTATATATAGCCGCTCGCTGGTAACTGACGCACTACCGCGCGGTTTTCGGGGCGTGGCCGGATCAGTGTGCCCTGAAACTCTGTGGTCGCAGCTGTGGCCGTATATTTCAAGCACATGGTGGGTCACGGAATTGGAAGCGGTCGCGCGGATCGGGTGCGCCGGTCAACGGAGAAACCGAGGAGGCGTGGTCATTTAGTCAAATGCACTCGAGTACCTGATGGATCCGGATAATGTGCTGTCAGTGACATGTCAAATCAAAGACCCGGATTATGAGGCTTTGCGCAGAGATTCCCTGCCAAGTGTCCCGGGAAATCCTGAGACAAGATTGTGTGATATGGGATTCGGTTAATGGCGTTTGTTTTAAACCTGCTACGGCCCTCCATCCGAGGCTGTAGGACCGCACCAGCTTCGGGGACTACTGTCGGGGGGCTGCCCCCGGGTAGGGCAAAGAGGTGGTGTTAAGAGCTGTAAAGAGTGGGCCGGATCAAGGTCAAGCCGGATCACTTGGGCCGGATCCCTTGGACCGGATCACTTGGGAAGTCAGTTGGCTCTCAATCATGCTAAAGTACAGGGAGAGGCCAAAGGGGTCGGCAAAGTCTAGCCGGATCAGAAGGAAATACCGGCTTAACTAGCCGGATTGATCAGGAAGGATCCGGCATAAGGCAATGTCGGATAATGCACAAAGGCCAAGTAATGTCAGTAAGTTCACGGGTCCTGCAGGCTCCTGCCCGAGGCTCAGAAGACAGCCAGGTCGAGCCACGGGTTTTCCGGGTCGCTAGGCCCTAGGCGCTGACTCGGCTAATTCGGGAAAGGGCAGTGGCCTAGGCTCCGGTGGGCTACGCTGGCTTAAGCTCAAAGAGGAAAAGATAGACCTGCCGTTGGACTGACAATGAGCTGGACTGAGTGACAGTAGCCAGAGCTTGTCCTGTTCCTCTTGTCCATGCCATTATCATCTCCGGCCAGGGGCAGAATGGTAATCCGGTTAGTGTATAAATAGACCAGCACATCCTCCAGGGCGAGGGACGACGGAAGCAGAAGCCTCATTTCCCCCTTGCTCCATCTTCCTCCTAGAGCTCTCGCCATTGTTGCTTCATACAACTCGAGGAGCACTTTGTACTTGTCATCATTGAGATATAAAGAGAGTAGGCTACTACTGCAGTAGGGGTGTTACCTCCACAAGAGGGCCCCGAAGCAGGGTACATCTTGGTGTGCTTTGGTTGTTCTTGGTTTGGCTCGTTCTTGGTTGTTCTTGCGTGCTCTTCGTTGTTCTTCATGCGTGCTTCTTGAGCGCGCACACCCTCCCCGGATCCCCCAACGTCCTAGCGAGCCCCAACTTAAGCCATCCTATGGCATCTGCCGTGACACCACCACGACACTAGGTCGGTTACGAACTCCCGAGACCTAGCCTATTTAAAGGCTGGGAGGGGTGCCGATCTAGGGCCAAGCCATACTCGAACCACCAAAATCTCTAGCGAGATCGACATCTCGCCGGAGCTCTCCTTGTAACCGCATAATCTCACACAATCAATACCAGACAAGCAGGAAGTAGGGTCTTTACCTCCACCCGAGGGGCCTGAACCTGGGTAAATCTTTGCCTCTGCTTGTCAGCCGACGAAACTACCAGTACTACCGCGTTCTCTCCCATAATCTCAACCCTAGGTCCTAACCATGGGATTTGATGAGTTAACCCCTCGTCAATTGGCGCCGTCTGTGGGAAAAAATAGTGCTGGACTCACGGTTTCTTCGGTTCCATCGGAAAACGGCGACTCGCCGATCGGGCAGCACGCCAGCTTCACCTGCAAAAAGCCCATCATATCCTCTGATGGATTTCGAGCCACACTCGCCAGAATTCCAGGAGACCTTCTCCGATCTCGAGTCAGGTTTGGGTTTAACTGTTGGTTCGTTCAATTTTTTCGTCAACAAGCTTGGTGTGCAGGACTTGACAGATCCACGCCAACTCGCGACTTCCGCACCTGAGGCTCCATCGGTTGCGGCTCCTTCGACTGCGGATCCATCAACTGCGTCCATACCATCGTCAATCCTCCAAGCTTGCTCGTCTGCAACAACCATGTCGACTCGAGAGACCAACGAGCTCATTGAAGAACTCCAAGGTGAGGAGGCCGAATCGGCATACCGCACAAACGATCCCGAGCTCGATCTTCCACTCGAGGATAGTTTCGACTGCGGGATCTCCCTCAGCGACTTCGACGAGCCCGAAACTCATATCGACAACTACGTCGACTCCGAGATCTGCACCAACAACAACCTCGACTTCGAGATTCATAACAACTTCACCGACGCCGAGATGAGCATAGGCGATGAAGGCATCGACAGCGAGATTCGTCCAGACGGACCACTCGATGGCATATCGACTCCGACATGAGCCTTGATGACGACGTCGAGTCCATGACGGGACTCGAAAACACATACACATACCCTCGGGTGATACCCCAGCAGGTCTACGTTGCCTTCGCCGCAGAATCATCTGATGCTGCGGCCAGTCACAGGCCTACAGAGTTTCCGTGCACGGTTACTATGCCGGATGGAGTCACAAATCTCACAATTACTGCTGAGATGGCAGCAAAAGCAGACAAAGTCATCAAGGAGTGCACAATGATGCTAGCAGACGCAACACGGGAGGAGATGTTGACGTTCCAGTACTTCAACTGGCAGGAATCACTTCGACTGCAGCAGATCAGAGCAACAGTCGAAGAACGTAAAAAACAAGCTAGCTTGTCAAGTGCGCGAGAAAACAGCTCTCTCTGAGCTCCACCGGGCGAGCAGACACAAGACCCAGATCAAGGCTGTCACACCTCGCGCCAGATGAGAGGGCAGCACTGACCCGCAGCCTAGGCAACTCTTTCATGACATACGATGGGGAGGGAGTGCCAGTACCCAAAACAGCCGCGGGTGCTCTCTTTACCGCTGCAGCATACCTAGAGGCAATCAAGCCTCCAGCTGGTGACCCTAACGCAAAGCTACACCGCCAACAGATCAAATCACTCGCCTTAGCGGCGAAGTACATACGCCAAATCCCAAAAACTCCAGGAGGGAGTCGAGATCGTGCCATAGTTGACACGCGTCATGAAGAGCATAATCGCAGTGGTCGCCGCCACCACTCGAAGGAAAGAAGCGGCTCACGTCGGCGCAGGTCCAGGAGTAGATCACGCAGATCTTACAGTAGCGACTCATACTCTGATCGAGAGCCTGAGCCAGACGGAGCTCTGTGCTTCACTCGACGCGTCCGCGAGACACGGATGTCCAAAGGGTTCAAACTTACATCTGAACAGCCCAAGTACACGGGTCGACAGGAACCTTCAGGGTGGCTGGAAGACTACAGGCTGGCTGTCGCGTGCCAGCGAGGCACAAACATCACAGCCATGCAATACATACGACTCATGCGCGAAGGCACAGCCCGCGACTGGCTCAAGGCTCTACCTCCATCAACATACGACTCGTGGGATCACTTCCGCACTGACTTTATCAAAAACTTCGAGCCTCTATGTGAGCGTCCAAAAACGTTCGAGGAGCTGCGAGCTTGAGTTCAACGGTCAGACGAAACGTTGAGGTCATACATCAGACGATGGACTGAGATACGCAACTCAGTTGGAGTAATTTCAGAAGATATGGCCCACTTGGTCGCCAAAAGCCAACCTTTGTGGCTAACGTCTTGAAGATCGCGACTGAGTGGGCAGACGGAGAAGACATGGCGCGCACCACACGCGGGTCCTCACCCCGTGACAATCATGAAAGTGGCAGTCGAAGCTGCAGAGACTCATACAGAGACGACCGAAGGCGCAAGCGTTCAAAACGTCACTACGACGACGACAGACCCGAATTCATGGCGGCTGGGTTCTCCACACCCCGCAACGACCAAGACAGAAGCGACCGAGTCAGAAGATCGACGGGACAGTCGAGATGATCGACGGGACAGTCGAGATGATCGCCGGGACAGTCGAGACCGCGGCCAACGCAGTGATAGCTACAAGAGGAAAGACTGGCGCAAGTCACGATCCGGCGCACAATCCGAGCGATCATTCGAAGAAAAATGGATGCTGATTGCAGATTCCACCTGTACAAGGGGAAGACGGAAAATTACGCTCCAATCACTCGATGAGAAACTGCAGAGAATTCGATCAAATGGCGTCTGAATACATCCAACTCAGAAAGGCAACAGCCGCACAGCACCCACACCTGCACCTGTGCCTCAGCCAAACAATGTGCCTGTTCTGATGGCACCACCTCCACCACCACAGCCTGCCGCAGGCGGAAATATCGCGGGTGCCATACAACCCGTACCTCGGGTGGACGAACCTCAGTACCCTCCGCCCCAAGGGCAGATGTACATGATACAGAAAGGTCGCCCTTCCAACAGGGAGCAAAAACTTCGCACTCGACAAGTAAACATGGCGGTCATGTCACCTCCTGCCGTAACTGAATTCTTGAAGGATCCGAAACTGCAATAAGCTTCAGCAAGAGGACCACCCCCATCGGTCGTTCGTCCAGGGCACTCTGCTCTGGTACTCGACGCACAAATTGGAGGCTACGCCATGTCCAAGGTCTTCATGGATGGTGGCAGCGGCATAAACATCATCTTCGCAGATACGCTCCGCAAAATGAACAGGTCAGTCGAAAACCTGCCAAGATCTTCAAATACCTTTCACGGTATCGTCCCAGGCAAAGCAATAAGCCCAGAAGGCACCATACAACTCGACGTAACGTTCGGGGACAAGAACCACTTCAGGACAGAGTCGATTGAGTTCGAAGTTGTCGACTGGAAGTCACAATACCATGCCATACTTGGACGCCCGACGTTCGCTCGATTCATGGCGGTGCCACACTACGCATACCTCCAGCTAAAGATGCCTGGACCAAAAGGAGTAATCACAGTCAAGGAAACTTCCAAAAGTCTGACTCTTGCGACCGAGAGTTTAGCAAAATCTCTGAGATGTTCGGCATGGAAGCAACACTCGCCGATCTAGCGGTCTCCAACGATCGAACACTTATGCCGGAGCACAAAAGGTGGCAGTCGACAGAGCATTCAATGCCACCAATGACACAAGATCGCATCAGGTGCACCCGACTGACCCGACCAAGACAGTCAATGTCTCGTCGAGTCTGCCTATCGCATAGGAAAGCGCGCTCGTCGAATTCCTCCGTGAGAACTGGGATATATTTGCGTGGTGTCCAGCCGACATGCCAGGTATTCCCAGGGAATTCGCCGAGCACTCTCTCCAATTATTTCCAGATGCTAAACCAGTCAAGCAAACAATGCGCCGCATATCCGGCCCGAAAAGAACCGCAGTCGAAGCCGAAGTCGACAGACTACTCGCAGCAGGTTTCATCAGAGAAATCAAGAAATCACAATGGGTGGCCAACCCCGTACTCGTAGAGAAGAAGCACACAGATATCCTTCGGATGTGCGTAGATTTCACAGCACTCAATAAATGCTGTCCAAAGGATCACTTTCCACTACCTCGAATCGACCAGATCGTCGACTCCACCGCCGGGTGCGCTCGCTTGTCCTTCCTGGATGCTTACTCGGGTTACCACCAGATAAGGATGAAGGAAGAGGATGAAGAGAAAACGGCGTTCATAACCCCACTCGGGGTCTACTGCTACACAACAATGCCTTTCGGGCTCAAGAACGCAGGCGCAACCTACCAGCGCATGATGCAAGATGCCTCAAGAAGCAAATTGGGCGAAACGTCCAGGTCTACGTAGATGACATCGTCATCACAACAAGGGAGGAAAACACACTACTCGATGACTTGCGAGAGACGTTCGCAAACCTCAAACGCTTCCACATCAAGCTCAACCCGAAGAAGTGCACGTTCGGCGTGCCAGCCGGGCAGCTCTGGGGTATCTAGTCTCGGCTCGAGGAATCGAGGCAGACCCGGAGAAAATACAGGCCATCTTGACGATGCAAAGGCCTTCAAAGCTCCATGACGTGCAAAAGTTAGCGGGTCGAGTGGCAGCACTCAGTCGATTCATCAGCAAGCTAGGCGAAAAAGCACTCCCGTTCTATCGACTGATGAAGAAAGCAGATAAATTCGAGTGGACGCCAGAAGCCGAAGCAGCCTTCACGGACCTCAAGCGAGTCCTCACAAGCCCTCCAATCCTCGTCGCACCAAGGGAACGCGAGCCACTATACCTATATGTCTCCGCAACTAACAGGGTGGTGAGCACCGTACTGGTAGTCGAACGCAGGGAGGAGGGACACACCCAAAGCATACAACGTCCAGTCTATTACTTGAGTGAAGTGCTCTCCATATCAAAGCAGCGGTACCCGCACTATCAAAAGCTGGCCTACGCCGTGTTCATGTCCTCAAGGAAGCTGACGCACTACTTCGCAGAGCACCCGATCACTGTAATCAGCACCTCAGGGATCGGGACATCCTCACAAACCCCAACGCAACTGGGCGAGTCGCAAAATGGCTCATCGAGCTAGCACCACGAGATATCAAGTATGATTACCCGAAGGCCATCAAAGCACAAGTCTTACCTGACTTCCATACCGAGTGGATGAAGCTCAGTTGCCAGGAGCACCAGATGTGTCCAACTCATGGACTATGTACTTCGACGGCTCAAAGAAGAACGAAGGCGCAGGCGCAGGTGTCATCCTCATATCACCAAAAGGCGACAAGCTTCGCTATATCCTGCAGATGGGATTCGAGTTACCATCCAATAACGAAGCTGAGTACGAGGCCCTGATCCATGGCATGCGGATGGCCAAAGCCCTCGGGTGCACTCGACTGATGATCTATGGTGACTCGAATCTTGTGGTGCAGCAAACAATGAAGGCCTGCGATGCAATCGCAGATAACATGATCGCCTACCGTGACCTGTACAACTAATGGAGGGCAGCTTCGAAGGCTGCGAGTTGCGGCACATAGGGCGTGAGAGCAATGAAGAAGCAGATAAGCTAGCCAACATTGGCGCGACCAAAGCACCAGTTCCACCTGGTGTCTTCCTCGAGCGCATCGAGCACAGGTCCATCAAGAAAAACGAACATCTCCTACATCAGCCGCACCAGCCAAGAGCAAAGCACCTAGCACAGAGGACCCGCCAGTCGAGGTACTCCTCATCGAGCCAACTTGGACTCAACCTTTCCTCGCATACATACTCCGCGGCGAGGTACCTGAAGACATAACAGAGTCAAGACGCGTCACTCGACGATCTAAAGCATACACCGTCATCAACGGCGAACTATACAAGCGCAGCGTATCAGGTATGTTCCAACGTTGCATAGCATTGAAGATGGCCAGGCCATCCTTCGTGATATTCATGCAGGTACCTGCGGGCATCACGCCAGCAGTCGATCACTCGTAGCCAAAGCCTTTCGCGCAGGCTTCTACTGGCCCACAGCACTCAAAGACGCGGAGGACATAGTCAAAAGGTGCATCGGCTGTCAAAAATTCGCCACAAAGCCGCACGCACCCGCATCGGCGTTGAAGACAATACCATTGGCCTGGCCCTTCGCCCAGTGGGGGCTCGATATGGTCGGGCCACTCAAAAAATCCTCCCATGGAGGGCATACTCACCTTCTGGTGGCGGTCGACAAGTTCACCAAGTGGATTGAAGCAGTCCCTATCACAAGTTCGACTGCCACTACAGCAGTCAATTTCATAAAATCCATCATATACCGCTTTGGTGTGCCAAGTAGCATCATCACTGATAACGGTACAAACTTCACGGCTGAAGAGTTCCGATCCTTCTGCAAAGAGCAGGACATTACGCTCAATTATGCATCCGTGGCACACCCGCAATCCAATGGCCAAGTCGAAAAAGCCAATGGACTCGTGACGAGCGGAATCAAGAAACGCCTCCTGGTGCCACTCAAAAGGGCCGCGGGTGCTTGGGTCGAAGAACTCCCATCTGTGCTATGGAGCCTACGCACAACTCCCAACGCTTCAACACAATTCACCCCATTCTTTATGGTCTACGGCGCAGAGGCAATCCTGCCATCAGATGTAAGATTCAATGCACCAAGAGTCGAGCATACAACGAAGAAGATGCAGATGAAGCACTCGAAGATGCAGTCGACTTGCTCGAAGAAGCACGCAACACGGCGCTAGCACGCACAGCTGTCTATCAGCAAGACCTCCGCAACTACCACAGCCGTCGACTGCGTACCAGGTCCTTGAGGTTGGCGACCTGGTACTTCGACTGAAGCAAAAGAAGGTGCACAAACTCGCTTCTCCATGGGAAGGACCCTTCATCATCACCGAGGTCATTGGTGGTGGAGCATACAGACTGAAGCACGCGAAGACAGGAGAACTCTCGCACAATCCTTGGAACGTTGCGCAGCTGCGCCGTTTCTATGCTTAGATTGCTCAGTCGCACAATGTAATAGGCACATATGTCGGATGGCTGCAGGTTTCAGACGCGCTCTTTTCCTTACCAGGGTACCTAAGGGGACTGGAAGGTTTTTAATGAGGCGGCCTGCAGCTTAACATTCAAAAATGGAATATAGTCAATGATTCCTCATATTTCTCCCTGCTTACTACTCGCATAACTTATTCGCACAACCTTAGCCTCACCCGAATACTCGGGGGCTGCGCTATCTCAAAGCATGAGCTTTCGCTCCTTCTTCAAACATAATACCCCAGCCGCACTCGAATACTCGGGGGCTGGGTCATAAAATCATACATAAACAAAAAAGTTGCTCAAAATCATGAGTTGAAGCTTCAAACATCGCAAAAATTCACAGCCTCACTCGAACACTCGGGGGCTGTGCAATTCATGTTCCATACTAAGTGTTTTTCATAAACCCCACTCGATACACACGGGGGCTGCGCACATACATAAATAAATATACACTACGTATAAGTGGCAAATTTACACTCGGGGGCTGCCCTATATACAGAACACCCTAATCTTCCGGTTCGTCCTTGACTGAAAGAACATGGCCCATAAGTTGAGCGTGATAACACTCAACCAACACCCTCGCATATTCGACTGTATCGTCAAGTTGCGACTGTGACAACGTCGATCCAGGCACGGGTGGACGTAGCTGCATATGTGGACGCTTACTCCAGATATACGCCATCGTTGCGTTGGCTCCATCCACAAGCTTTTGGGTGATAAAATCTCGAATGGGGCCTGTACTCCGGAAAAGCCCGAGCAGCGCGTGGATTCCTTGAGGTTGCGGCCCAGTCGGGAAAAGAGTCTGGTTGATTCGACTGAAGGCCGACCTGTATAATTCAAGCAGTAGAGTGCTCCGCCACACTCGATCCTTCAAAGTTGCGAGCATGCGTGCTCGGCTTTTATCCAAGCGAAAGTGCTGACGGCCCGTCGGTTGTTCGTCAGTCGCATTATTCAACTGCTCATCAACACGAGCCAGCTCCGCCTGGAAATCTGGAACAAAACCTGCAACAACGCACGTTGGGTGAACAAAAAGGACAGACTATGAACTCTTGAGATCAAGACAGTCATGCTTACACTCGAGTTGTCTGTTCACGATTTCCATCTCGCCAAGCACATAGTCCTCTCACTGAGTGGGTAGAGCAGGCCTCGCCCTTATCCTATCCAGCTCGCTCAGGGCACTCTTCAACTCTTGCTCCAGTTTCACGACTCGAGCTTTCATATAACGCATTACTGCTGTATCATTCGCCGCTTGAGCTCGAGATCGGGTGGAAGCATGATGCCGAGACGAACCAGCTGAAGTAGCGGCTGCCCGTGGCTGTTCCAAATATCATGAAAATCTCATGTCAGATATGAGAAATTCATCACAAAGCTCAGGCGAGTGATTGCATATAGCCTTACAGGCAAAAACACAACAAGGAACCAAATCAATACAAGTGTAGCAAAAGCATACGCATACTCGCGTTAACATAAAGTATAATTACACAACATAAATAAGGGTTCGGCTACCCTATCTCTCGGACACGGACTCCGACCTAGCCCTACTTTCGCGGGTGGCAACCTCCGCCGCTCGGCGCTCCATAGTGGCTATGAAGATGTTGGCCAGTCGAGCGGCTGGCTCGCTAACGGCCTTCAGAGACATAGGCTTCCCACCGGGCCTTCGAGGGAAGTCAGACATGGCTGCTTCGAAGTCACCCTGTTGTAACATCCCAAAATTATCAACAAGTATTATTAGTTCCAAAAATGAGAGCCAACAAAAACTTTTGTTAAAATTATCTGTGTTGATCTCATATTCCTGTTTGTGTTGTTTATTCCTTCTTGTTGGTGTGTTGCTTGCTCTAAAGACAAACATAAAGAAAAGGAGAGAAATAAAGTAAAAGCAAAACAAGAAAATAAATGTGGCAAGTGCCACACAAATCCTCCAAGTGAGGATCTCATTTTTTTCCAACAAAACTCAGTGGAGTGGTAGTGCAAACCCTCCCATCTCATCCTTACTACTTATCTCTCTCAAATATTATTTTCAAACTAGTTTTAAAAATTTAAAAGTAAACAAAGTAGAAATAAATTAAAATACCATAATTGAAACACTATAAAAGAAAATGTTTCAAAACATTTTATTTTGCAAAGCCAATTTTTGTGGAGCTTCTGCACATTATGGGAAGGCCCCACAAATTTTGGCAAATTTTTATAAATTGATTTAGTGCCTCAAATTAAATCAAGAAGAGCTACTGCAATTAAACAAAAGGACTAAAATGTAATTAGAAGAAAGAAGAAGGAAAAGGAGCAGAGCACAGGAGCCAGGGGGTTTTGGCAAAAATGTCATCGGTTACCTCTCCGTCGCCGTGTCGTCGCCGTACGCCGCGCGCGCGCCGTTTCCCCGGGCCCCCCAGGCCCCCCCTCTCGCCCGCAGCCGTCCACGGTCGTCGCCTCTGCGCTCTCTGCACGAACTCGAGCACCCCGTTGCCGAAATCGCCGCCCTGTCCCCCATTGCCGCCGCGGTAGCACTTGGACGGCGCCGATGAAATTCACCCCACCCTCTGCACCTCGACGCGTGCCACTCCGCCCAGGCCTTCTAGAAGACACTAGAGCCTCGCTCGTCACCGCGTTGCCCCGCCCATCGCCGTGCACCTCGCCCATGAACGCCGGCATCCGCCGCTATATAACCACCCCCGACCCCTCTGCTCACTCCACACCACCCCATCTCCCTTTCCCTCGCTCCAATTTCACCGTGCTCTGCCCGGAGGGCGGACATTGCTGCGCCACGGCCGCCGTCAAGGTCGGACACGGCCGCCGCGCTGCTCTACCCTATTCTCCCCTCTTTGCCTCGTAGCATGATGCCGCAGCTTCACCACACTCACCCGCCCCTTTTTCCCTCTGGATCGTGCACAGGGACGCCATAGGGAGCTCGCCGGAGTAGCTGCCGTGGCCGTGGGAAGTTCGTCGACCCGCCGCCGGAGCTAGCCGCCGTCCCAGCAAGTAGGACTCATCCAGGAGCTTCCACCTCACCACCGCCGTCGATTCGCGTCATCACCGTGCCCTCCCGTGCCCCCTAGGTGAGACCTCCGTCCACCACATCGCCGCCGGCGCGGCAGCGCCGCCAAATTTTGGTCGCCGTCGTCGCGTCGCACGTGGACCGTTGGATCTCGATCCAACGGTTGCGTACCGTTTCGTGTTTTAAAAAGAGAGAGAGAGAGACTGACGGGCGGGCCCGCTCGTCAGGATTTTATTAATTTCCAACCGCACACTCTGTCGCTGACGTGTAGGCCCCACCTGTCATAACTTTCAACATTATCCAAACAGAGAGAATTTCTAATTTAGTTTTCTCTGGAAATTTCAGTACTGACATCAACTTAGAAAATCAATATCTCAAGATTTAGGAATCCAAATAAATCAAACTCAATTGTTCTGGAAAGCTTATGAAAATGTTTAACCAACCCAATTGGTCCATGTCATTTAATTAAATAAATAAAAAGTATTATTAAAAATACTACAGAAGGTTTAAATTCTAAACTTGTTTGTTTCTGATACTCTGTTAGTCCAAATAATTCCAAACCAATTTTGCTAGCTTAGTACTGCCATGTATTAGCTTCCCTAATTTTGGTAGAATTATTTGTGCAGTATTAATTGTTTAGCATGAAATTGAAGTTTGAACACCCTTCTGCAATCAAACATTTAAAATGTTAAATGGTTAACCCAAATGAATTAGGACCAATTTTGTTAGGTCACATTTAGTCATGTTTAGTTACCCCTAAAAGGATTTAATTTTTGAGCAACAGAATTTAAATGGTAGCCAAAACTTGATTATAAGCTTCTGGATTCAAACAAATGTGTAGGGAGTTTAGTAACTCCAATTGAACCAAATCAAATTGTGTTGTCTTCTACACATCAGTAGCTTTCCATAGAATTTTAGTTTGTATTTTTGTGACCAACAGAACTCAAGTTATTGAATTAAACATGTTCCACAAGTTTCTGCCATAATGTTGAACATAAATAAATGATGTTAATTCAAATATTTTGAAACCAAATTGTATGGTTTGATGTGTGCAGTAGCTATGTGTGATGTTCATGATTGTTGTGTTGAGATGATTGCTTGTATAGCTTAGTGATTGTTTGCATTGTTTGTTTATTAATTAGACGAGAACGTTGACGGATATATCGAGGAAGGAGAGTTTGCTGAAATTGAAGAACAAGAGCAAGATCACTTTGCCAAGCAAGGCAAGCTATTCTCTGAGCTTGCACTACAAACATATGCATCTACTTTCATAACATGTTTTACTCTCAAAGCAAGATTTATAAAACCCATTTCAAAAGTATATGGATATTATTTTGCCACCTATGTAGAAATAAAGATTGTTATATCAAATTATAGGATGGGAAAAACAATATGGTTTATCAAAACTCCTTTGAAATTACTTGTGAGATTATGAATACCGAGATGTCGGTGTTGGAATGGAGAAGAAGAAAAATGGTGATGTTTATGAAAAATGCACAGTGTGTCCTTGTACTTACGTCAACCATCCGATACCCTGTGCGACCACATCCACCACATATGGGAAAAGGCTTAGTCATATAATTTGCTCATATTAGTACTGGATACCTCATCGACGGAGATGACTCCGTCATGCATGAGGGGATAGTGTGTTGGTCATCCCCTGACCCGGGTCCTCGCTCAAACTCTATGAAAGATAAGGAGGAGGATTGAAGGTTCCACCATAAACCGCCGGACAAAACCTATGAGTCCTCACACTTAGATTCCGAAGGGCTGGGTTAAGTGTGTTGGAAAGTGTCATATGGGAAGGATCCTATACTAGCATGAGCAAAGGACAGGCTATGGTCGGCGGCTTACTTCGCATACACCCTGTATGGCGAGACGTGGCGGACACGATGAGTTGCCGGATGGATGTGGGAAAAGCGTGCTACCTCTGCAGAGTGTAAAACTATTCGAATAGCCGAGTCCTCGGATATGGACAGTTGGGAGGCCCTACTTTGACCATGTGCAAGTTTTTGGAAAAGTTTTAAGTTTAAAAAGAAACTGAATTGGAGATGGTGTTACACAGCTATACCACATGGAGTGGTATGAGTTGTTGAAATAGATGGACCATGGGAGCCATGGTCAGAAACAGGAGGAGTTTTGGTGAACAAATGAGATGGTGGTTTCTTTAAAATAGTTATAAAACTCTTCTTACCTTTTTCAATAAAGATATAGAGATGTTTAAAATAAATAAAAGTTGTCAACTAAAATAAAACTAGTGCATACTCATGTTGGGGTAGTTTGCGAGTACATTCAAATGTACTCATATTGGTTTCGTCCCTGGCTATTGACCTAGCCAGACTACGAGGAGGAGCACTACGCCGAGCAGAGTATGGCGACTTCTACGCCAACTAAGGATCTCCACAAGTCAGCTGCCTGTCGGGTTGTCATCGTTAGAATATGATGTCTACTACGCCGTAGCTTCCGCTGATATTTTGGTTTGGCCCATGAAGGCACCTATGTAAGAACTTGGTCTAAATGACCATTTATGTAAGACTTTTATTCGGTACTGTAATGGATGTAAACTTTGGTATCCAATTCGGATTATGTGCAACGACAGACTGATCACGGGATCGTTGTGTTAAGCATAATCGGGTATTTCGGACAGCTAGTCCGGGGTCCCCACAGACTTGGTATCAGAGCCATCCTGACTTTAGGAAACCTTAGTTAGCATGGTCGTTGTCAAATGTTACAAAAGATGAATTTCTAAAAAGAAAGGAATGAAGTATTTTCGAAAACTGCTTATCTCCAATCCTCTTACTTATGCAAAATTTTACTCCATTAAATGTTATTTTCCTTGTATCCCTAAAATTTTGCACACCTCTCATTAAGCTTAAAATTTGACTCACTTGTTGCCCTACTATATTAAAATTTTGATATACTTGTCACCTAACTAACTTAAAATTTTGCTTAAAAACTGTAGATGGCACTCCATTGGACCGAGTTCGTTCAGCTGGAGAAGGACAGCAAGCTGACGTTTGAGAGGGACTTGTTCGAGTTGACCAAGCTGTTAGGTCGCCCCGCTCCAGAGTTTGAGGGAGCTCAGATTGATGTTCACGGTGTCGGAAGGCTGAGCTGGCTCATCAGGTCGTCAGTTCGCAGGAACATCAAGTCTCCCAGTTCCAGGACACTCATCTTCACCACCAAGGAGGCCACCTGGGTTGATGGTCTCTGTACTGCTACACAGAGGATGCTAGCCCGACTTTGTGAGGAGCACAAGGCGGAGTTAGTAGACTCCCGTTTCCGGTTCTACGGGAGGCGCAACTGCGATGGACACCCTACTCCTTCACCTTACCACCCGATGTTTGGGAGCTACATCATGGACATGGAGATCTTACTTCAGTGCACTCAGGATGATCTGTTGCGCACTAGGATTCAGCTCCACTTCGACCGCGAGTCGCTCGTTGAGCTTCGCGAGAACGAGATGAAGCTGATGGTGGAGAAGGTTGCTCTTCTCAGGAAGAGGGCCCAGCTGAGGAAGACTATCGTGAAGCTCCGCACGAAGGTGGCAGAGCAGGACGGGCTGATTGAGGATCTAGAGCACCATACTGACGAGATGGAGGAGGAGGGCGAGGATCTCCGCAAGGAGAACACGCTTTCCTCAGTGACGATGATGACTTCGTGGAGGAGATGGACTGTGAGGAGGGATGATGAGGAGGAGTTAGTTGACGAGGAGGAGGAGCCACTCGAGGCAGTTCTCGAGGACGAGGAGGAGGATCCCGAGGAGCCAGCCTACCAGTCAGATGCTGACGTGTTAGAGCTGGAGGTTCCACCTCAGTAGGCGAGTGACTTGATCACTACCGCAGGATTAGGTTGACCCCTATCGCTAGTCGAGTAGAAGTAGTGGTTCTTTTGGAAACCAGATGTATGTTGTAAGCTTGAGTTGTAAGCTTGTTGTTGATGTGAACTTTGATGTGATGTTGGTAATATATAAGTATGTTTGTCTTGTTTAAATCTGTGTGAAATATTTTCATATAACCTTAAATTAATCAACCACTTGAGAGATCGTCTTTTCCCTTAGTCGAACTTTTCTTGCCTTGCCTCTTATACCCGGTGTGCTTCAGGATGCCGCCCCGTCGCGACAATACGGGAGGATCAGGATCAGCACCACCACCACCGGACCCAACCCCCGCCCAACTTCTCGCACTTATCATGGAGGAACGTGAGAATGCCCGGCAGGAGCGCCAGCTCATCTCGTTGCCCTGCAACAACTCGCAGCCGCTTACAACAACAACAACAACAACAACAACAACAACAACAATGGTGGTAATGGCAATGGCAATGAGAACCAGCGATCTACCTTAGGCGATTTTCAGAAGACCAACCCACCCACCTACTCCAAGGGACTTCACCCACTAGAAGCCGATGATTGGCTTCGCACCATCGACAATAATCTTGAAGTTGCTGCTGTGGGAGAAAATGAGAAAGTGCTGTATGCAACCCACTATCTCGCTGGACCTGCAAGAGCTTGGTGGGAAACTACCAAGACTCTCCAGCCAGCTGGTCATGTCATCAACTGGGCTGAGTTCCAGGAGAAGTTCCGCAAGAAGCATATTCCTTACGGACTTATTGAGAGGAAGAAGGATGAGTTCCGCAAACTGAGGCAGGGAAGTAAGATGTGGTCGGTTATCTGGATGATTTACCGACTTATCTCGGTATGCTCCTGATGACACCGACAAAGAAGAGAAGAAGATGGAGCGTTTCATGAGTGGACTCATGATGAACTGCAGTGTGCTTGGTTATCCATGACTTCCGTGATCTGGAGTCACTTGTGGACAAGCCATCCAGCTGGAGACCAAGCGCAAGTCTATGTATGAAGGTCGCAAGAGGAGGATGAATGCTCAGGAAGGTTCGAGCAGCCAGAAACCTCGTATCTTTCAGCAGAACCCAGGCCTGCCTATCGTCCACCCCAAGCTCCACGCCCCAATTACCCTAACCGCCCAAACAACTTCAACCGCCCCAATGACAATAACCGTCCCGGAGGAAACTTCAACAACTTCACCCCAATCCAATGTGTCTGCTTTGAATGCGGCAACAAGGGTCACTACTCCAGAATGTCCCAATCCCAAGAGGAATGTCCAGCGCCCCAATGCGCCGGCACAGAACAATGGTCAAGGCCGCAATGGAAATGGAAATGGCAAGAATGCCGCACCCCGCGGAAATGCTGCTGTTGCCAAGGGTCGTCTGCACCACATCAATGCTGAAGAAGCTCAGGATGCTCCGGATGTTGTGCTGGGTACGTTCCTTGTCAACTCAGTACCTGCAACTGTTCTGTTTGATTCTGGTGCTACCCATTCATTTGTTACCCAAGAATTTGTTGCTAAGGGAGGTTTAGTCGAGAGCCTCTTACCCAAACCCATGGTCATCCAAATCCCAGAATCCACCGTAGAGACCAAGATGTTTTGCTCCGATGTACCCCTTGAGATCAAAGGAGAAAAGTTTCCAGTTAACTTAATTGTTCTGGGAACCCAAGGCATCGATGTTATACTCGGTATGAATTGGTTAGCCAAGTACCATGGTCGAATTGACTGTGCTAGAAGAGCTGTATCCATCACCACCGACAAAGAAGTAGAAGTGGAGTATGTGTCTGAAACTAGTCAATCCCACCCAGGCTGCCATGAGAGCATAGCTCGACCTGCCCTAGATGAGATCCGTGTTGTTCACCTGTTCAAGGATGTTTTCCCAGAAGAATTGCCTGGTATGCCGCCAGACCGGGAAATTGAGTTCATAATTGAGCTTATCCCAGGAACCGCCCCTATATCCCAAAGACCTTATCGGATGAATCCGGAAGAGCTGGTTGAGTTGAAGAAGCAATTGGCAGATATGCTCAGCAAAGGACTTGTTCGCCCAAGTGCTTCACCTTGGGGATCACCCATTATATTTGTGGACAAGAGAGACGGTACCACACGCCTGTGTGTGGATTATCGCAAGCTGAATGACGTGACCATTAAAAATAAGTATCCTCTTCCCAAGATCGAGGATCTGTTCGATCAAATGAACGGAGCCCGAGTCTTTTCCAAGATCGATCTTCGGACAGGATACCATCAGTTGAAGATCCGAGAGACAGACATTCCCAAGACCGCCTTCACCACTCGTTACGGTTGTTTGAATACACCGTGATGTCTTTTGGTCTGACCAATGCCCCAGCCTATTTCATGAATCTCATGAACAAGATTTTCATGGAGTACCTCGACAAGTTCGTGGTAGTTTTCCTTGATGACATCCTTATTTATTCCAAGACCGAAGAAGAGCATGCTGAACACCTGCGTCTAGTTTTGGAGACTCTCCGAGAGCACCAGCTGTATGCCAAGCTTAGCAAGTGTGAGTTTTGGCTCAGTGAAGTGGCATTTCTCGGACATGTTGTGTCTGCCGGAGGAATTTCTGTGACCCAGAGAAGATCAAGCCATTTCGACTGGTTATCCCCAACCAATGTGTTTGAAATCCGAAGCTTTCTCGGACTTGCCGGTTATTACCGCAAGTTCGTTGAAGGATTTTCCAGTATAGCCAAACCCATGACCCAACTGTTGAAGAAGGACAAGAAATTTGAATGGACTCAGAAGTGTGAGGATAGTTTCCAAGAACTGAAGAAGAGACTAACCTCAGCCCCAATCCTGATCATGCCAGACGTCACCCAGAGTTTCGACGTGTATTGCGATGCATCACGCCTCGGACTTGGTTGCGTTCTGATGCAAGAAGGCAAAGTTGTGTCGTACCTGTCCCGGCAGTTGCGACCGCATGAAGAGAATTACCCAACCCATGACTTGGAGTTAGCTGCTGTTGTTCTTGCCTCAAAACGTGGCGTCCCTATCTTGCGGGACATCGCTGCGAGGTCTATACAGATCACAAAAGCTTGAAGTATATTTTCACCCAGAAAGATCTGAACCTGCGACAGAGGAGATGGATGGAATTAATCAAGGATTATGATATTGGAATCCATTATCACCCTGGAAAGGCTAATGTAGTTGCCGATGCCCTTAGTCGCAAACCTTGCACCCTGAATGCCCTGATCCAAGCCGAACAGCCAGCCTTGTTCAAAGAGTTCCAAGATTTTGGACTAGAGCTTGTTAGCCATGGTTATCTCGCCAATTAGAGTTAACCCCAACCCTGATGGATCAAATCAAAGAAGCCCAAAAGGTCATGAAAGCATAGAGGGAATTAGGAAGAAGATTTCCCTCGGCAAAGCACCCGGTTTTACCGAAGATGCTGAAGGAGTGCTGAAATTCAATGACCGTATCTGTGTGCCCAATGTCACGGAACTTAAGGAGTTAATCCTGAAGGAGGCCCATGAGACCCCTTATTCAATCCACCCCGGCGGAACCAAAATGTACCAAGACCTTCGAGAAAGATTTTGGTGGCATGGAATGAAGCGAGAGATTGGTTCATTCGTAGCCAAGTGTGACATCTGCCAGCGAGTTAAGGCTGAACATCAGCGACCCGCTGGATTGCTTCAACCTTTGAAAATTCCCGAGTGGAAGTGGGATGAGATTGGAATGGATTTTATTACCGGACTTCCAAGATCCAACCGAGGCCATGATTCAATCTGGGTCATCGTTGATCGACTGACCAAGGTTGCCCATTTTTTCCTGTCAAGACCACCTATCGGGATCAGTTAGCAGACTGTATATTTCCAGAATAGTGAGCCTGCATGGTGTGCCTAAGAAGATTGTATCTGATAGAGGCACGCAATTCACCTCAAGATTCTGGAAATCCCTTCATGAAGCCCTCGGAACCAAGTTAGCATTTAGCACAGCTTATCATCCCCAGACCGATGGCCAAACTGAGCGAGTGAACCAGATATTGGAGGACATGCTTCGCGCATGTGTTCTATCCTATGGTTCCAAGTGGGAAGATTGTCTTCCGTTTGCAGAGTTCTCGTACAACAACAGTTATCAGTCTAGTCTGCAAATGGCCCCTTTTGAAGCCCTTTACGGCAAGAAGTGTCGTACACCCCTGAATTGGTCCGATACCGGAGAAAGCAAATTGTTCGGACCAGATACCCTCCGTGAAGCTGAAGAGCAAGTTCAGCTTATTCGTGAACGCCTCAAAACTGCCCAATCCCGTCAGAAGAGTTACGCTGACACCAAGCGCCGTGACCTCACCTTCAACGTCGGAGATTATGTTTATCTCCGAGTGACACCCCTAAAGGAATGCAGCGTTTCCATGTCAAAGGAAAATTAGCGCCAAGGTATATTGGACCCTTCAAGGTCATTGCTCGTCGAGGAGAAGTATCCTATCAGCTGGAGTTACCCCAGGAGTTAGGAGATTATCATGATGTCTTCCACATTTCCTTGCTCCGGAAGTGTCTTGAAGTTCCTGACCAGCCTGATGTTTTCAAAAACATCGACCACCTCTCCATCGACCTGAACCAAGACCTGACTTATCGTGAGAGACCCTCAAATTCTCGAAGAAGATGTTCGTGTTACCCGAAGACGTGCGATCAAGTTTTACAAAGTCCAGTGGACTAACCACTCTGAAGAAGAAGCAACTTGGGAACGCGAAGATTATCTTCGAAGCGAATTCCCAGACCTCTTAGTACCTAAGCCTAGCAAATCTCGGGACGAGATTTATTTTAAGGGGGGAAGGATTGTAACATCCCAAAATTATCAGTATTATATTCCAAAAATGAGAGCCAACAAAAACTTTTGTTAAAATTATCTGTGTTGATCTCATATCCTGTTTGTGTTGTTTATTCTTCTTGTTGGTGTGTTGCTTGCTCTAAAGACAAACATAAAGAAAAGGAGAGAAATAAAGTAAAAGCAAAACAAGAAAATAAATGTGGCAAGTGCCACACAAATCTCCAAGTGAGGATCTCAATTTTTTCCAACAAAACTCAGTGGAGTGGTAGTGCAAACCCTCCCATCTCATCCTTACTACTTATCTCTCTCAAATATTATTTTCAAACTAGTTTTAAAAATTTAAAAGTAAACAAAGTAGAAATAAATTAAAATACCATAATTGAAACACTATAAAAGAAAATGTTTCAAAACATTTTATTTTGCAAAGCCAATTTTTGTGGAGCTTCTGCACATTATGGGAAGGCCCCACAAATTTTGGCAAATTTTTATAAATTGATTTAGTGCCTCAAATTAAATCAAGAAGAGCTACTGCAATTAAACAAAAGGACTAAAATGTAATTAGAAGAAAGAAGAAGGAAAAGGAGCAGAGCACAGGAGCCAGGGGGTTTTGGCAAAAATGTCATCGGCTACCTCTCCGTCGCCGTGTCGTCGCCGTACGCCGCGCGCGCGCCGTTTCCCCGGGCCCCCCAGGCCCCCCCTCTCGCCCGCAGCCGTCCACGGTCGTCGCCTCTGCGCTCTCTGCACGAACTCGAGCACCCCGTTGCCGAAATCGCCGCCCTGTCCCCCATTGCCGCCGCGGCAGCACTTGGACGGCGCCGATGAAATTCACCCCACCCTCTGCACCTCGACGCGTGCCACTCCGCCCAGGCCTTCTAGAAGACACTAGAGCCTCGCTCGTCACCGCGTTGCCCCGCCCATCGCCGTGCACCTCGCCCATGAACGCTGGCATCCGCCGCTATATAACCCCCCGACCCCTCTGCTCACTCCACACCACCCCATCTCCCTTTCCCTCGCTCCAATTTCACCGTGCTCTGCCCGGAGGGCGGACATTGCTGCGCCACGGCCGCCGTCAAGGTCGGACACGGCCGCCGCGCTGCTCTACCCTATTCTCCCCTCTTTGCCTCGTAGCATGATGCCGCAGCTTCACCACACTCACCCGCCCCTTTTTCCCTCTGGATCGTGCACAGGGACGCCATAGGGAGCTCGCCGGAGTAGCTGCCGTGGCCGTGGGAAGTTCGTCGACCCGCCGCCGGAGCTAGCCGCCGTCCCAGCAAGTAGGACTCATCCAGGAGCTTCCACCTCACCACCGCCGTCGATTCGCGTCATCACCGTGCCCTCCCGTGCCCCCTAGGTGAGACCTCCGTCCACCACATCGCCGCCGGCGCGGCAGCGCCGCCAAATTTTGGTCGCCGTCGTCGCGTCGCACGTGGACCGTTGGATCTCGATCCAACGGTTGCGTACCGTTTCGTGTTTTAAAAAGAGAGAGAGAGACTGACGGGCGGGCCCCGCTCGTCAGGATTTTATTAATTTCCAACCGCACACTCTGTCGCTGACGTGTAGGCCCCACCTGTCATAACTTTCAACATTATCCAAACAGAGAGAATTTCTAATTTAGTTTTCTCTGGAAATTTCAGTACTGACATCGACTTAGAAAATCAATATCTCAAGATTTAGGAATCCAAATAAATCAAACTCAATTGTTCTGGAAAGATTATGAAAATGTTTAACCAACCCAATTGATCCCATGTGATGTAATTAAATAAATAAAAAGTATTATTAAAAATACTACAGAAGGTTTAAATTCTAAAACTTGTTTGTTTCTGATACTCTGTTAGTCCAAATAATTCCAAACCAATTTTGCTAGCTTAGTACTGCCATGTATTAGCTTTCCTAATTTTGGTAGAATTATTTGTGCAGTATTAATTGTTTAGCATGAAATTGAAGTTTGAACACCCTTCTGCAATCAAACATTTAAAAATGTTAAATGGTTAACCCAAATGAATTAGGACCAATTTTGTTAGGTCACATTTAGTCATGTTTAGTTACCCCTAAAAGGATTTATTTTTAGGAGCAACAGAATTTAAATGGTAGCCAAAACTTGATTAATAAGCTTCTGGATTCAAACAAATGTGTAGGGAGTTTAGTAACTCCAATTGAACCAAATCAAATTGTGTTGTCTTCTACACATCAGTAGCTTTCCATAGAATTTTAGTTTGTATTTTTGTGACCAACATAACTCAAGTTATTGAATTAAACATGTTCCACAAATTTCTGCCATAATGTTGAACATAAATAAATGATGTTAATTCAAATATTTTGAAACCAAATTGTATGGTTTGATGTGTGCAGTAGCTATGTGTGATGTTCATGATTGTTGTGTTGAGATGATTGCTTGTATAGCTTAGTGATTGTTTGCATTGTTTGTATATTAATTAGACGAGAACGTTGACGGATATATCGAGGAAAGAGAGTTTGCTGAAATTGAAGAACAAGAGCAAGATCACTTTGCCAAGCAAGGCAAGCTATTCTCTGAGCTTGCACTACAAACATATGCATCTACTTTCATAACATGTTTTACTCTCAAAGCAAGATTTATAAAATCCCATTTCAAAAGTATATGGATATTATTTTGCCACCTATGTAGAAATAAAAGATTGTTATATCAAATTATAGGATGGGAAAAACAAATATGGTTTATCAAAACTCCTTTGAAATTACTTGTGAGATGATGAATTACCGAGATGTCGGTGTTGGACTGGAGAAGAAGAAAAATGGTGATGTTTATGAAAAATGCACAGTGTGTCCTTGTACTTACGTCGACCATCCGATACCTGTGCGACCACATCCACCACATATGGGAAAGGCTTAGTCATATAATTTGCTCATATTAGTACTGGATACCTCATCGACGGAGATGACTCCGTCATGCATGAGGGGATAGTGTGTTGGTCATCCCCTGACCCGGGTCCTCGCTCAAACTCTATGAAAAGATAAGGAGGAGATTGAAGGTTCCACCATAAACCGCCGGACAAAACCTATGAGTCCTCACACTTAGATTCCGAAGGGCTGGGTTAAGTGTGTTGAAAGTGTCATATGGAATGATCCTATACTAGCATGAGCAAAGGACAGGCTATGGTCGGCGGCTTACTTCGCATACACCCTGTATGGCGAGACGTGGCGGACACGATGAGTTGCCGGATGGGTGTGGGAAAAGCGTGCTACCTCTGCAGAGTGTAAAACTATTCGAATAGCCGAGTCCTCGGATATGGACAGTTGGGAGGCCCTACTTTGACCATATGCAAGTTTTTGGAAAGGTTTTTAAGTTTAAAAAGAAACTGAATTGGAGATGGTGTTACACAGCTATACCACATGGAGTGGTAGGAGTTGTTGAAATAGATGGACCATGGGAGCCATGGTCAGAAACAGGAGGAGTTTTGGTGAACAAATGAGATGGTGGTTTCTTTTTAAAAATAGTTATAAAACTCTTCTTACCTTTTCAATAAAGATATAGAGATGTTTAAAATAAATAAAAGTTGTCAACTAAAATAAAACTAGTGCATACTCATGTTGGGGTAGTTTGCGAGTACATTCAAATGTACTCATATTGGTTTCGTCCCTGGCTATTGACCTAGCCAGACTACGAGGAGGAGCACTACGCCGAGCAAGAGTATGGCGACTTCTACGCCAACTAAGGATCTCCACAAGTCAGCTGCCTGTCGGGTTGTCATCGTTAGAATATGATGTCTACTACGCCGTAGCTTCCGCTGATATTTTGGTTTGGCCCATGAAGGCACCTATGTAAGAACTTGGTCTAAATGACCATTTATGTAAGACTTTTAATTCGGTACTGTAATGGATGTAAACTTTGGTATCCAATTCGGATTATGTGCAACGACAGACTGATCACGGGATCGTTGTGTTAAGCATAATCGGGTATTTCGGACAGCTAGTCCGGGGTCCCCACACCTTTATTCCATGACCCAAAATGAGCTTGAGGGTGGACTCCGAGCCGCGTACCATTAGAGCACGAGCAAAGCTCGCCATGGTCGAGGTTCCCGGTCCAAGCACGTCAGCGAAGCCATCAGCAGTCGACGGCACCTCCTTCAGTGGAAGCACGTTCTGGTGCACGGCGCCGAGGGTGCTGCTAGACTTGGCAAGAGCGTCCTTCGCCTGGACGAAAGTAGCGCCGAGGTCACCTATAACTTGGTCGAGTGATAACTCATCACTGACCATGTCAGTAGGTGCCGGCACGCCAATCGTCTCTGCAACAAATACCAGAAAGAGCAAATATTAGTACATAATACCCAACGGGTACACGAGGGACAGGCAAAGAGATAGTTACTTACCTCTCACATTCTGCGCAAGGCCAGCCAGTCGCTCAGCATACTCTTTCTCGCGTACGGCGGCTACGGCCTTGGTGGCATCCACAATTTTCTTCGACTCGGCGCGCTGAGCTTCGAGTGCTTCCTCTAGCTCTTTCACCCGAGACTCAGCCGATGCCTTGTCGCCTGAATTTGATGGCAAGAAGCAATTCACAAACAATCGACTAAGCAAAAACAGTGCAAAAAGAACTTTGGGTACAGAATCAAAATATACTTACGAGTAAGTTGCTCCAAGTTAGCACACAGACTGTCCCTCTCCTGCTCCACCTGGACAAAAGCCTTGCCTGATTCCACCAGGTTGAGGTAGTAAGGCTGCAAGCACATGAAACTAGCATAAGTTATACATAATCGGTCCCATATGCGGACTCGACAAAAAGACACGTGTTCAGTCAAGGCGCAGGCTTCGCGGCCGATGTACCGACCTCCGGAGTTGCAGCACTCGTAGCCTTGGCCGTTTCAATGGCAGTAGAAGTGGCCGTTGGTTGAGCAACATCAGGAGCAATGGGGGAGAGGTTCGGGTGCGCTGGAGTCAAAATTTTGTCGGATGGAGGAGTTGGAGGATGCACAGTCTCAGCACTACGAGTGACAGAAGACAAACAACATAAGCAAAAATATCAACCAGCAGAAACTTTAGTGCAAAAATCTCAGGAGCAAACCTGTGCTCTTCTTCTCATCAGTGTCGAGGTTGTCAAAGTTTGGACCTCCAAAAAGCAGCTCCTCATCCGATTGGGGAGGAGGAGCTGACCTCTCGCTCACAGGATCAGTCATGGCTGGCTCCTCAGTCTGTGCTTCTTCTGCCTCCTCCTCCTCGACCTCTTCCGTAGAAGATGTGGTAGCCGAAGGTAGAGGCGATTCATCCCCTCCTGCGCGTCTACCGTTTGCACCTCCGTTTCGTGAGTTGATCCATCCTCGGGAAGAGGCGGGAGGGTCGACGCAGTCGAATGCCCCTGTACAACAAACGAGAGCACCCAAGGAGTTAAAAGTGCAAAAAACAAAGGGTGACAAAATCCCGACGACAAAAAGTACATAAAAGCTATACTTACTTCAAGCAAAGGGTTGTCAGCCCATATGGAGTGACAGGGCAGTCAAGATTGCACGGATCGGTTGCCTTGATGCTGGTAATGGATCGCACGTGCGTGTCCAGCTCATTCTTCGACAACTCGTCTGGGCTCATTCGACTGGCGTCATGCGCACCTTCATACTGCCACATGGGATGAGCGCGGGCGGCGAAGCGGCCACACCCGCAACATGAAAAGGTGGCAATCAGATGCACACCAGTAACAGTACCCAGCATTTTGGCAATCTTCTCCAAAAGAGGCTGCGCCTCCGCTTCTTCTTCAGTCGACAAAGGATGGGCCCATGCGTTGGTCTTCTCCAGAGCTTTGGCAGCCGAAAAGGCAGGGAGGCCTGCTTGCTCCGTGGAGACGTAGAACCATTTGGTCCTCCACCCTTGTGCAGAATCGACCGGCTTCAGGGCAAAATAGCGGGTGTCACCGCGCACCTGGATCCCGAAGCCGCCCACGGGGTAGGTGCGCCCACCTCCCACATTGGGCGGACGACGAAAAATCGACTTCCACAGTGCCCAACTGGGAGACACTCCAGAAAACATACACAGAGCGTGATAAAACACGCAATGTGCAGAATACCGTTAGGGGTGAAATCGTGGATTTGCACCCCATAGGCATACATAAGACCATGAACAAAATCGTGGAGGGGGAGCGAAAACCCTCGAGGAAGAAATTCGCAAAAACACTCGCTCATTGGCGCGAGGCTCGGGGAATACCTCCTTGGGCGATGGAGCGCGGACCGCTAACTGGTCCTCGGGTGGCAGCAGACCCTTCTGGCGGAGCTTGACGAGGTGAGCATCCTTGATCGAGGACTTCGCCAATCCCCGTGCTCTTCTTCAGACCAGCAGCAGCTGCAGATGCGCTAGCTGCAGTTTTCTTTCCCTTGACCGCCGCCGCATCGGTCGCGGCAGCGGCAGTCGCGGCAGAACGCTTGTTGCCCGCTCCTTTCTTCATCTTCAAAGGGAAGGTGGCGGCGCGCACGCAAAGCTTTGGCACAAGAACATGGAGGAGGAGCGCGAGGAGAGAAGATGAAACAGGGGCGGCGCAGGAGGCAAATGTCTAGTAAAAAATTATGCCAGCGCCGTTCTCCCTATTTACCACAAGGCGAAAGCAATCTTAACGTTCAAATAAGAATCGTGTGCTCCGCGAGCATCCTACCATACACGTGGCAAGCGCGGAGGGCAACCGTCGCCGGCCACTCCGCCCACTACGCACGCAAAACGAGGAGCCATCATCACCTCTCCGTAAAAAGTGGGCCAGAGCGGTCAAATCAAGTCCAACGGAAACGTCGTTCGGTCAGCCTGCACAATGGGCCCACATACGTGTTCCGTCCTATCCATCACAGCATAACGCACGCCACCGTGTGTCAGGCAACGCAGTCGCCAAAAAACGTCATCCCTGACGTCATTGCAAACGATCTGTTCAGGAAGCATTCGAGTCCGTCCAACGCATATCGGTCACTCGACTGTCTGTTTGGTTCGAATGAGAAAAAGCAACATTAAGGCAAAAATTGGTCACTCGACCGTTCCTTCGACTGAGGAATATTACTCCCATTGGAGCGTATGATGCATGTAAAATGCATACATGAACTTTACATTTTATTACTTGATATTCCAACTTATTTGCAACTTATATGATGTTATATTCATGTTTTATAATGATTTCGGGGATTTCTAAACAATCCCCCTCTTTTGGTTCTAACTCTGTTTTCCAGAAAACGTCTTTTTTAGGGTTTCGGACTTTCCGGGAGCTTCGGGACTCCAAAAAGGGCAAGGCCAAAGAGCACGGTTCAGAATTTTCGAGACAAACGCAATGGGCCTAAAATGAAGACCAGCAGCCCAGCCAGCTGGAAACTAGAGGGTCCCACGCGGTCAGATTCCCTGGCCACGTGGGACCACCTCTTTTCCCCCTCGTGGCTCCGATGCCGTCCGTTTTCGTCTCCGTGGCTTCGTCTTGACCTAAAACCAACTATAAAAAGAGTCCCCCGAGGAGTTTCGCGAGGAGGCGGCGGAGAAACACGAAACACACGAAACAGAAGACAGAAGGCTGCCGCGGAGAAGATCGGAGGGGGGAAACGCTGCCGGAATCACCTCCGGAAGGCTCCTCCATCCCCCTCCGGAGTCTCCATCAACACCAACGTCAAGACCAGCACCATCTCCATCACCATCTTCGTGATCCACTTCATCCCCCTCATAGTTTGAGATTGTTGAACCCTAGCTATTGTTTAAGTGCTATTCTACCTGTGTATGATTAGCTACTTGTCATTGTTTTGTGGTGAGACTATATTTTCAGATTGTGTTGTATCATTTATACCACTGAATCACATCATGTCTTCACGTTGTGAGTAGTTCTCTCATGTTCCTGGGGGCATAGGATGGATTGGCAATGATCTATATATAACATGTGTTGGTATTTTGTCTAGTGTTTATCTTTTTATGTAATTCTATGATGGTGTTGTGCGAACGTCGACTGCACATCACTTCACCTAGATGGGCTCATAGGAGAACACCGTAGTGTAATGGAGTGAGGGAGACTTGGGAGGACATGTAAACCTGAGACCGAATTATGAAGTTACTTTATGAGGGGATTAATATCGGGGACCTTAGAGTGTAATGCTATGGTGGGATTTTATATCTTAATAACTCTTGTGCAGTCATTTACTTGGCCACAAGATCCATCATAAGAGGTTTAGTATATTTATTTAGCTATACCTAATAATGGCTCCGTCCTAAGAAGATTAAAACTTGACAAAATGCTACTTTGTTGTTCTAGAAATATTTATGCCATGAAGTCTAGGTAGCCCTTGGGAACGTTCTCCACTTATAAGAAATACACACTTGAGCTTGTCCTCTTGCTGCATAGAGGATTGGGCTTTTCTCTCTTTGAGAGCTGTCACCTGCTACTATTTGTCTGCTGCATTTTTACTGTCTTGCAATTATACAACCGAAAACACCAAAAACACTTGCATCTTTTATTGTCAATTTATCATTCTTACTAACCAATACCTTCAGCTCCTCGTGGGTTCGACAACCTTTTCTATTCGAAAGGTACTACAATTGATCTCCTGCACTTGGGAGTCATCAAGATACTTTTCTGGCGCCGTTGCCGGGGAGCGTAGCGCTATTGGTAAGAAGTTTGGTAAGGAAACTTGAAAGGTGAATTTTATTTACTGTTTTGTCTCATCGCTACTATGGCATTTATGAATCGTGCTTCGCTGCATCTTGCTTTATATGAAAGTGCTTATGCTAATGCTCCTAAAGTGGTTGAAACTACTGTGTCTGAGGTACCTAAAGTGGGAATTAAAATTCCCGTTGATCATGTTAAAAGAGTTATGAAAAATCTATTTACAGGAGATGGAACTAAGTCTGCACGTGAACACGTGGAGACAATTGAAGACATATGTGGTTTATTTAGGCTTCCTGGTATTTCTGATGATCAGATAAAAAGGAAGCTATTATATTTGTCTTTATCTGGTAATGCTCGTATTTGGTTCAAGTCTTTGGATGAAGAAGTTACTATTGTATGGAGTAGTTTGAGGAAGGTTTTTCTTAAATATTTTACTCCTAAAGAAAGAATTATTGCTGCCACGAAAGTACTAATATTTTGCAGGAAGAGGAGGATAAAAACCTAAGCTTGGGGATGCCCGTGCAACCCCAAGGAGATGATGAAAATGATGAACAACTAGAGAATGAAGAGAAGAAACATCCACCTTCACCACCTATGGATGAGGGTAACACTCAAAATCTTGTTGATGATAAACTTTGCTTTTATGATTCTGATGATGAGGAGGACTATCAACCTATGCCTAATGAGAACATTATTGATAATAATTTTAAAAATGATGAGGAGTATGGTTTAGACATGCTATATGATAATGCTTTAGATGATGGTCCTATGCCTATTGATAATTCTCCATGTTTAGAACTTGTTACTACTTCATGTGAGGATAAAAATGATATACTTGCTGTTGGTAAAAATACTCTTACTTATGA
This sequence comes from Poa pratensis, assembly GCA_947311845.1. NCBI lineage: Eukaryota > Viridiplantae > Streptophyta > Magnoliopsida > Poales > Poaceae > Poa > Poa pratensis. The sequence continues at coordinate 5,031,552 of CAMZMU010000015.1, forward strand.
GAGTCCTACTTTATTTTTGAACTCTCCTATTCACACCGTGGAGGAGAAGCTTTTATGTTGAAAAGTACTTATGTGGGCTGAAATTATCTTACACCAATGACCATTTCACCCATAACCATCATGTTGATAGTGCTTCTTGCAATTATTTTGAGAGAGGAAAACACACTAATAGCTCACATAATAGTTTTAATAATCCTCTATATGTTCCTAAGTTTGCAAAGTTGCACCAATCTAATAGTTCTTTTATCAAATTTGCTTCCACTACTTGTAACTATTATGAGAGAGGAAGAAAGACTTGTCTTTATGTTTCTATGTTATTTAAAATGCAACCTACTGATCACCACATGCATTGGTTACCACAAAATTGCTGCTATTTATTCATATATAAAATGCCAATGCATAGGAAGTGGGTTAGACTTAAAAGTTAATGGTTTAATGTTTTGTGGTGTGCTCCTTATGCTTTCATTTCCTATTCAGTTTGGGCACACCTTTATATCATGAAAACATGTGAAACAACTTTACCTACTGTTATCTAATTGCTAGTTTAAGATTTTCACTTTATATAAAATTTGGGAAAGTAAATGAGAAGGATGAGTAATGGAGATGTTGGGGTCGACCTTGAACATGTGTTGTTCATGCCAATGGAACCATTGCAAAGTCTCTATCATTAAAACTTTTCCCAAAGCTAAAACCAAATAAAAAGAGTGTTTATGTTGTATATATTTGCTTCTTCTTTTGCCTTTGTGCTAAATCAAAAACAACAAAAATATTTTCTTTCTTCCTTGTTTGTTTCTCTTGAATTCTTTCTTGGTTCTTTTTGCTTCTTTTTGATTTTTATCTTCAGTTTCAGTTTTGGTTTTTGAGTCAAGGTGCTTGTTTACTACTGTAACATCACCTTTGTATCTTATTTTTCATCTTTATGGCAAGAATAACCTCTTTTGAGAGGTGGGATCAGACAATAGTGATTTGCTGTCCAGAAAACAGATTCCTTAGCTTCACTGCGGAAAATGTTAAAAATCACAGAAAAGGAATTTTGACCTGAAATTTTACGACAGCAATCTTCAGTTATTATTACGCATTTCATTAGTTAAAAGTTTTCTGATTTGAGCAACGTAAGTGACTCTGAAAATTCACTCTTTACGGGCTGTCCAGTTTTTGACAGATTCTGTCTTTATTTTGCATTAGCCTCATTACTTGTGTTTTGTGTGGTTCTTTTGATCAATGAACAATACACAACCATAGTAACAATAGTTAATGTTTAGAATCAAATCATGATATGTCTTTGCTGTACCTATGTGGATTTAATTTATGGAGACACTAACCCCTCTAATCAAGTTTTATGATGAGTTTTGTGTGAAGAGAATTGTCAAGTGGAAGAGTTGAGGGTGATGAACAAAGATCAAGAGGGACAAACACTCAAGCTTGGGGATGTTACCCCTAGGCTCACCCTACATGTATCAAATAAGTACAAGAACTCAAGCTTGGGGATGCCAAGCCACCTCACTCCAACCATCTTGATACCAAGTAAGTAAGCCTAGCTATATGGCTATAAAGAAAGCGCTTTACGGGAGGCAACCCGGTTGTTTTATTTTTGATTTTCTTTGTGTCCTCTTGCTGTAACAAGAGACTTAGTTTTTAGTTTTGTTTCTGGAATTTTTAATAAAGTGCCAAGTTTTACCCGTTTTGGTTTGAAAAAGTTGCTATTTGTATTCGGAGATTTTATTCCAGCACGAATCTGTGCACGGTATGATTTTTCATTTCTATTCTGTAACTCCGAATGAGCTGATATTTTAACTGTAGTTGCAACTTTTCATCCTCTGTAATCATGAATTTTTTCAGAATTTTTCGACATATTTAAGTAGGGTAGAAAAATGCGTTTTGCTGCTGCTGTTTTTCTGGACAGATTCTGTCCCATTTTGTTTGATGCATTCTTTGAACTTTTAACTTGAATCTTTTTTATCCAATTGAGTTTATAAGTAGGCATACAACATTATACACTTTCTGGACATTCATATGAATTTTTGTTTAAGGATTTTATGCAGCAAGCAATTCATTTGTCTATCACTACTAATGTCACCCCACAGAAAAGAAATGGGAGAAACGGTGTTTTGAAGTTTTTTCACAGGGATTAGAGGAGATGCACCAAGAGCTATCCAAGGATGGTGAAGACCATAAGCTTGGGGATGTGAAGACAACCCCACTGGACCAACACACTCTCGGTTTGCACACGTCTAACTTCTGTTTTTCGATCAATGCACTTTATCGCATAAACTTGGAGCGTCTTTTATTTGCTTTTTATTTCGGTTTGATTTTTGTTTATTTTCTTGAGACCACCACTTTTCATTTATGTTATGAGAGTGCTACTGGAAAATTGGGTTGAATTATGTTGGATGCTATTAAAAATATTGGGATAGGGATGTTTGAGTTGATTCAAAAAGATACATATAGTTGCATGATTCATGTGCTTTTTAATGAGTATTAATTTGCAAGTGTTTTATCAAGAGCTATCTTTTATTCATGTTTCGATGCTGAATGTTACTTTACTTTGTTTAACATGGATTGATTAGTTCTATGGACACTTATGCATGCATTTAGACGGTCAACTTTCTCCCTCTTGCTAGCCCAAAAATTCCAACAAGTAAAAACTTGTTTTCCAACACCTTCAACCAAAGTTTTTCTAGTGAGTCCACCATATCTACCTATTAGCTTTATGCTATTCCGAGTATGTTTATCATGTTATATTGTATTATCTATACTTCTGAATTAAAATGCTTATGTTATTGATTGTTATGGGAAAAGTTGGTTAAAAAGCTCTCACGAACTTGATGCACACTTTACTTTTATTGCACTTAATAAGCATGAACCATTGTGATTAAAATTATGAAGTTGTGGGCTTGACAATAGTTTTGGTTGGGAGTTAGCCCATATGTGCTGTCACATGGCAAGCTTTCAACATTGCACTTATTTATATTTAGTTGATGTCATGTACTTTTGTTTATGGATGCCTATCATGGGTGAAATGAATGTGGATACTTAGTAAGTTCAAAGAGTTTGTATAAATGGTTAGAGAAATGCCTGGGCCGCTAATCTAAGCCATGCATCATTCATGGTGGAAATTTACAGCATAACCATAATGTTCATTCAGTGATGCACCTCATAATAAAAAGCTATACCCATAGTAAATAAAAGAGTGCTGAGATTGTTCATTGTCTGTTTGTCTTGTTGTTTTGACATGGGCTTGTTCATGTCAAGGGGCAAGAGGTACCCCAGTGCAGTTCTTGATGATACTATGTAACAGCCCAAAGTTTGAAAACCTAAGACCTGTGTAAAATTTTCGCTTTTGTGTTGCATTGCATCATGGCATCCAAATTTAACTTGCTAAACAACACACAAATGGTCTTGGCACCATTTAAAAACAATTGCCAAACTGTTTCAATTACAAATTCAAATCAATGAGAGAATTCAAACCTGCAAAACAAAAATACTTTGACCTCTTATATTTGTCAAGAAAGTTCCAAGAGTTCTGAAAATATATTTTTCAATTGCTATAAATTTCTAAAGGAACAACATTTTTGAATTTAGCAAAATGCCCTATTTTTACTCTAGGAAAAATGTTGTTCCAAACTTTTTATTTCAACATGCCAATTTTTGTGGTGCTTCTACTTGTTAGTAGGAGGCTACTGGATTTTTCCCAAATTTTGCTAAAATGTTTAAGTGCCCTAATAAAATCCCTGAACTGCTGCTGAAATTAAAAGAAACAGAAAAGGGGACCAATCTGTGATGGAAGAATTTCTGCCAGGGACTCGTTTGTAAAAACTTCATCTTCCTCCCTGTAGCGACCGACGACGCGCGCGTTGCTCGCGTCGCACCCGCTCCTCCACGAGCTCGCCATGGGGCCCCCTCCTCCTCTGCCTCCCCTGCCAGGAGAGCATCTCCACGAGGACCACCTGCTCCTCCTGCCCTACTCACCACCTGCCCCTGCTTCCTCTCTCTCTCTCGCGTTCCCTCGCCATGGCCGAAGCTCTGCTCGAGCCGCCATGCTCGTCGCCGCCATTGGAGCGCTCCCGAAGCAGATTGAAGAACATCCCCAGCTCCGCCGCATCCCCTTCTCCTGCTCCGCCAGAGCAATCGAGCCAGGACACCGAGAATCGCCGCCGCCGTCCAACTTCCTGTCCGCCCCCGACGCAGCTCCGCCGCCGGAATCCGCCACCGTCGACCTCCCTCCGGCCTCCCCAAGCACGTCTACGCTTCTAGGGTGAGCCGCTGCTCCTCCCCATGCCTTCTGTGCCCTTCCCCTCTCCTCTCTCGCCGTAGCCACACCGTAGTTCGTAGCCGTGGCCACCGTCGACGAAGGTCCTGTCGCGCAGCTCGCTTCCGGTCGAGGAACCGGCCTAGCCGGGCTGGGGACCGTGCGCCTATGCCCATACCCGGCCTTGGAGCCGGCCCAAACCGGGCAGACGGCCGGTTGGCTCTGTTACGAGGCCGGCCTGTCAGCCGGCCCAGCCGGGCTGGAGGCCGGCTAATCTATTTTTTCCAGATGATTATTTTCCAATTTTCTCCCTCTTGCGCATTGTTTCCCACTACTCCCTCGGGCACTTAGGGACATCGACCTCCGATGTTTGCCGTGTTTTATATCTCCCTCTCGAGTTCGAGTAATTAAGTTTTATTGTTGTTGAAAATAAATTATTAAAAGAATAAATTTAAAAGAGGAAATTAAAAATGCAATAACTTTTTATCGGGACCTCAGAAAAATGTGTTCGATATACCAAAATGTTCAGAAAAATATGAATCACACAGAATCATCATCATCATGCATAATTGATCACAACTACAATAATGTACTTTTAGTAGCACTAGAATCATTAAGTTTGAATATGGGGTTATTCCAAATAAGGCAAATAATATAACGGGACCCCATTTAACTTGTTGATCATGTTCAATGCTTTTAGGGTGCAATTAAAACGTCATGTCATCATTTTTGTATGCATTGCACAATTGTCATGTGTTGATTGTTGTTTTTGCTTTCCGGTGTTGTTTGCTCTCCGGTAGATCACGAGTTCGGAGTTGAGCATCATTACTCCGACGAGCAGTTTGACTCCTCCGCTCAACAAGGCAAGCGTAATCCCCCCTCTGAGCATATCTTATCCTATTTTCTGCAAATATTTTCTCCACCATAATATTGCATGCGGTTCCAAATGTCAATTTGATTCGGATTAGAGTATCCTATAGTTGCATTATGATTCCAATGCCATTACCTGTTTCCCTCCTATTATCCATAGGATTGTATTGTTGGCCTGAAATACTTAACTATGCTAAGTTTTGCTTAGCCATGCTTAGTTAAATGTTTAGCCGTACGATGGATGGTTCATGTTGGAAACAGGTGAAGAGATGGTGATGATGGTGGAGAAATTGTGGTGACAGATAATAAAATGCTTAAAGGTGGGGATGAGAGGCCACTGTGGTTGTGGTGCTTTGTCTCGTTCTCGCCGCCTAGGTGCGAGTTCTTTACCTCTTGAACCAAGACTGAGCGTGCAACCATGCGTGAGGCCTATGCAATTGCAGGAACCCTCATAGACTAAATAACTCGGGCGGGGCTAGCCAGGGTCCTCTAGTTCGGGCTTCCATTTGCGCGTGCGTGATGATGGTGGGATGAACTGAGATGAGGATGGTGGTGTTAGGAAAATGAGTGGCCACGGGCAGGGTGTTGTGATCCACTGCTCCGTCCTCACTGATGATCCTGGGTTAGTCCTTAACGAGGAGAAGTCGACACCGCTCCCACCCAGCCGGCTTTCCAAGGAAGAGAGCTAATTGTACAGGTAATGGGCCGGACGGTACGCGTGGCAAACATTGTACACCCCTGCAGGGTAAATCTTTTCGAAAAGCCGTGTCCGCGGTTATGGACAACTTGGAAAGGACGATAAGATCATAGAATAACATGAACGGAATGATTAAAACCTGGGTACTAAAGGTACCACTCAAGAATGTAAGGTTGACTTCCTCGAGGGTGATTCGGGGAGGTGCCTTTGATGAACAGGTACAGTGGTGGATGATGGTTGATGATGAGAAAAGTGATCAAGAAAAGAGTCACTTCTTACCCCCTTTCGAAAATACTCTGAATAGTCGATGCCATTGAGTTATGTTTTCATAAATAAAATCAGCTTTATGCAAAACAGCCATAAAACCTTGAGAGCCTCATCGAGCTAAAGCTCTATATTTAATCTTGCGAGTTCGTCGAACTCAACGTCGTTTGTTTTGTTTCAGAGGAGGACTTCACCGACCTCGAAGGTGGTTCTTTGTGGACGTCGACGAGTAGTCTGGGGTTCCCAGGTGGCAGCTTGGGACATCCCGGAACAGCTGGCGCTTGGATGTTTATGTGTAGGCCTCTTAGGCCATAATTTGGTTCTTGTTGTTTAGAACAACCTAATTCGCTTCCGCTTGTTGTAATGTTGGGTCTGTGACCTCTGGTTGTATTTGCTATCTTTCTCTATTATAAGAGTTGAACTATAATGCTTTGTGTCGTAGAGTCTGTGATGTGCCAGTTGTTCCACAAGTCTTGATCTCTCTATTATGCTTTGATAGTTGAGCCTGTGTTAAGGCATCAATCGGGGTGTTGCGTTGCCGGTGATCAATTCCGAGCAACGCCTGCCAAAGGTTTTGGCCGGGATTGGTAAACCCGTAACCTCCGGTTATATCGCTTAACTGGTCACACTCAGCATCACTGTATAGCAGTCGGGTCAGGCGCCACATACTATTATTACTTGCAATGACCTTTATTTGAATTTACTTTGTGGACCAAAGTGAGTAACACATGGTGTAGGTACTTGTATTCAAGGGACATGAGACATTCAACCAATACATTGTCAAGCACACCACTCATATTTGCTTTCACTTTAAACATAAATAATTCAAGATGCTATGATAGGGGTAATGAGAGCTCCACACCAATGACTACCACATTGCAAGCATTAACTTAAGTAGAAGTGTTTGGAAGTTAGTTGAAACTTATTCATGCTTTACCTCTACTTATTTATATATCTTTCCAATGTGTCCACCTTTTATATTCAGATTTGCAAGAATACTCTATGACCATTATATGATGTTTTTACTTTTCATTATGCATACATTTGGACCATAGTACTTTCTTCTATGTTACACTTTGCGAATTATCATTGAACATCCTTACATTGAATATTTGATATCACTTCATAATCTATCTTGTATATTGCTACTCCTTTGAAGAATGAATCATTTGACTCTATGTAGCAATAATAATCATCTTTGATATCCATTGAGAGTATTAAAATGCAAAGTCCGTGTTAGTTTTATCACCTTCATACTCGAGGACGAGTATTGGTTAAGCTTGGGGATGTTGATGCATGTAAAATGCATACATGAACTTTACATTTTATTACTTGATATTCCAACTTATTTGCAACTTATATGATGTTATATTCATGTTTTATAATGATTTCGGGATTTTCTAAACAATCCCCCCTCTTTTGGTTCTAACTCTGTTTTCCAGAAAACGTCTTTTTTTAGGGTTTCGGACTTTCCAGGAGCTTCAGGACTCCAAAAAGGGCAAGGCCAAAGAGCATGGTTCAGAATTTTCGAGACGAATGCAATGGGCCTAAAATGAAGACCAGCAGCCCAGCCAGCTAGAAACTAGAGGGTCCCACGCGGTCAGATTCCCTGGCCGCGTGGGACCACCTCTTTTCCCCCTTGTGGCTCCGATGCCGTCTGTTTTCGTCTCCGTGGCTTCGTCTTGACCTAAAACCAACTATAAAAAGAGTTCCCCGAGGAGTTTCGCGAGGAGGCAGCGGAGAAACACGAAACACACGAAACAGAAGACAGAAGGCTGCCGCCGGAGAAGATCGGAGGGGGAAACGCTGCCGGAATCACCTTCGGAAGGCTCCTCCACCCCCTCCGGAGTCTCCTTCAACACCAACGTCAAGACCAGCACCATCTCCATCACCATCTTCGTGATCCACTTCATCCCCCTCATAGTTTGAGATTGTTGAACCCTAGCTATTGTTTAAGTGCTATTCTACCTGTGTATGATTAGCTACTTGTCATTATTTTGTGGTGAGACTATATTTTCAGATTGTGTTGTATCATTTATACCACTGAATCACATCATGTCTTCACGTTGTGAGTAGTTCTCTCATGTTCCTGGGGGCATAGATGGATTGGCAATGATCTATATATAACATGTGTTGGTATTTTGTCTAGTGTTTATCTTTTTATATAATTCTATGATGGTGTTGTGCGAACGTCGACTGCACATCACTTCACCTAGATGGGCTCATAGGAGAACACCGTAGTGTAATGGAGTGAGGGAGACTTGGGAGGACATGTAAACCTGAGACCGAATTATGAAGTTACTTTATGAGGGGATTAATATCGGGACCTTAGAGTGTAATGCTATGGTGGGATTTTATATCTTAATAACTCTTGTGCAGTCATTTACTTGGCCACAAGATCCATCATAAGAGTTTAGTATATTTATTTAGCTATACCTAATAATGGCTCCGTCCTAAGAAGATTAAAACTTGACAAAATGCTACTTTGTTGTTCTAGAAATATTTATGCCATGAAGTCTAGTAGCCCTTGGGAATGTTCTCCACTTATAAGAAATACACACTTGAGCTTGTCCTCTTGCTGCATAGAGGATTGGGCTTTCTCTCTTGAGAGCTGTCACCTGCTACTATTTGTCTGCTGCATTTTTACTGTCTTGCAATTATACAACCGAAAACACCAAAAACACTTGCATCTTTTATTGTCAATTTATCATTCTTACTTTTTTTTTGCGATTTAAGACATTCAATTAACTACCAACAGCATTACAGTCATGTTGGATACAATAGGATAAGAAATCCGGCACCTGGGTATCCCAAGCACAATCCGGTTGCAGAGTAGAGCTTTGCTTAGCAGTATGGTGAGCAGCATAGTTCGCCCAACGGCTTACATAACGAAAATCAAAGGAACTGAAGTTTTCCGAGTACTTCTCAATGACGTTCAGAATCGGCAGGACAGCAGACCTGTTCTTCTCCTTGTCTTCCATAATTCAATGAGTGTGAGACAATCAGATTCCAAAATGACCTTTTTGATGTTTCGGTCATGCACAGTTTCACGCCAGCACAAGCAGCCCAGGTCTCAGCAGTAAGGCATCGGGAAGGTGGTCGTACCAGGTAGATTTATCATTCTTACTAACCAATACCTTCAGCTCCTCGTGGGTTCGACAACCTTTTCTATTCGAAAGGTACTACAATTGATCTCCTGCACTTGGGAGTCATCAGCGTATCAAAAAATTCTTCGACTAAAGATGCTCAAGATAAAATGATTTTGAGATTATCCTCCATTACAAGCAATACAGCATAATCTCGGGGCTACTCCCATCGGGAGCACTGTCGTGCACCCGATAGAATTACGGGAAAAATTTCTTCGAGTAACATATGCAGGGTAAGAAGATCTGAGATTAGCCTCCATTGCAAACAATAAAGCACAATCTCGGGGCTACTCCCATCGAGAGCGCTGTCGCGCACCGATAGAATAACGATAAAGTGTCAGTCGACAAGAGGATCGACTCGGTCCATATACAAAATCATACTCGAAACATTCCCGAGTTGCATCCGCCGCAAAATACCTCGGATGATGCACGCATAGTGCAAAGGTAAGACCCGCCGAACTTTCGAGCTGGGCTAAGGACCGTTCCAGCAATGTCAATCCTTATACTTTCCGTGTCAGCAGACATGATGAAAAATCCCGACGGACGTGTTGGGTAAATTTCAAATCTATACTGCATATCGACTCAGTAAGACCTCCGCGGCCTAGTCGAATCTGACCAGTTTGTTCCAGATTCGAGTGCGAGGACTCGAGTTTGATTGAAAACTAGTAAGGTTTTACCCGAATGTGTAGTTAACCAGTCCCGATCCGTCGAGTGTACTGGGCCTGCTAAGCTATTATCCCTTGCTCATCATAAGCAAAAACCACAGTCGATGAATACTCGACATAGCCAACATGTGCTATTCATATAGGAATTCCAATTATAATATACAAAATACAAAGCATATGACGTGCACTTACAACGAGTCCATGCCCGATTCTTCAAGTCAGACAAGTACTCGGGGGCTACTGACAAGGTATACATCTCGGGTACCCTACTGTGAGGGTACCTGGTGCACGTGGCGACTAAGGCCCAATAGCGAAGAGCCTATTCGAAGCCCAAGACCAGAGGCCCAAGAAGATGGAGTACCCTCCAAGATTAGTCATAGGCATAGTCGGTTTAGGCTTTCCTTACGTGTAAATGATACGTCTCAAACGTATCTATAATTTTTGATGTTCCTTGCTTGTTTTATACCAATTGCTACATGTTTTGCATCTACTTTATATCACTTTTATACATTTTTGGGACTAACCTATTAACAAGATGCCGAAGTGCCAGTTCCTGTTTTCTGCTGTTTTTGTATTCCAGAAAAGCTAGTCTGGAAATATTCTCGGAATTGGACGAAACTACACGGGAGTCCCTATTTTACCAGAACTCATCTGACGGACCAAAGAGGCGACGGAGAGGAGCCACGTGGGCCCCACACGTGGCCAGGGCGCGGGCCCCCCTCTGGCGCGCCCAGGGTGCGTGTCGGCCCCACAGGCCTCTCCAGCCGCCGCCCTTTCGCCTACTTATTCCCCCCGACGCGAAAACCCTAAGTACCTGAGCAAATATCCACGAAAAGTTCCAGAGACGCCGCCGTCGTCAACCCTAGCTCGGGAGGGTTCAGAACCTCTTCCCGCACCCTGCCGGAGAGGGGAATCGTCACCGGAGGCTTCTACATCGCCATGCCTGCCTCCGAGTGATGCGTGAGTAGTTCATCCTTGGACTACGGGTCCATAGCAGTAGCTAGATGGTTGTCTCTCCACTTTGTGCCATCATGTTTAGATCTTGTGAGCTGCCCTACATGATCAAGATCATATTATTGTAATGCTACATGTTGTGTTTGCTGGGATCCGATGAATATTGAATATTATGTCAAGTTGATTATCAATCTATCTTATATGTTATTTAAGATCTTGCATGCTTTCCGTTACTCGTAGATGCTTTGGCCAAGTAGATGCTTGTAACTCCAAGAGAGAGTATTTATGCTAGATAGTGGGTTCATGTCTCCGTTTAACCTGGACAGTGACAGAAAGTTCTAAGGTTGTGGATGTGCTGTTGCCACTAGGGATAACCTAACGATGCTATGTCCACGACATATGTTTTATTTACATACGCACTTTACTTAATGCAATTATCCGTTGGTTGCAACTTAATACCAACGGGGACTCGGATGACAACCCGCGGTGGATTATTAGTCATAGATGCTGTTGGATAACGATCTATGTATTATGTCGTAATGCCCAATTAAATATCATAGTAGTCAACATGTCATGTATATGCATTGTCATGCGCTCACTATTCGTCAATTGCCCAGCTGTAATTTGTTCACCCAACATGTTAGTTATCTTTTATGGAGAGACACCACTAGTGAACTGTGGACCCCGGTCCATTCTTTTACACTGATTAAACAACCACAAACTGCAAACTGTTCATTTTTCATTCTCTGCAATTTAATACTCATTTCCACACCATACGTTAATCCTTTGTTTTCAGCAAGCCAGTGAGATTGACAACCTCACTGTTTCGTTGGGCAAAGTAGTTTGATTGTGTTGTGTGCAGATTCCACGTCAACAGTCCAGACCCCTACGACAGCTATTTTTCTGGCGCCGTTGACAACCTTCTGAAGAGTTGCTGCTCCTACTGGTTCGATAACCTAGGTTTCTTTCTGAGGGAAAACTTGCTGCTGACTACATCATACCTTCCTCTTGGGGTCTCCCAATGAACGTGTGTTTCACATCATCAGAAACTAGGTCGGTTATGAACTCCCGAGACCTAGCCTATTTAAAGCTGGAGGGTGCCGATCTAGGGCCAAGCCATACTCGAACCACCAAAAGCCCTAGCGAGATCGACATCTCGCCGGAACTCTCCTTGTAACCGCATAATCTCACACAATCAATACCAGACAAGCAGGAAGTAGGTCTTTACCTTAACCCGAGGGCCTGAACCTGGTAAATCTTTGCCTCTGCTTGTCAGCCGACGAAACTACCAGTACTACCACTTCTCTCCCCATAATCTCAACCCTAGGTTCTAACCATGGATTTGATGAGTTAACCCCTCGTCAGCAGACGTTTCAGTTTCGTTCTCCACTAGCAAAACGTCGGCTCGGCGAGATTCCCACAACCCGCAGCGCGCGCGCGCATCGTGACGAGGCGAGGCGTGTCGAGGCGGGCGGCGGAGGAGGAGGAGGAGCGCGTGGGGGCTCTCTCCTATTCCCATGCTCTTACTAGTGCTAGAGGAGCTCACCTTATAAAGTGTGTAACTCTCTCTAAACTAGCAATGACTAAACATTTTCCCACCGCTTGCCATGTATGAATGGGCCACATGGGCCTCTAGGATTTTCAGGAATTATGGAAATAAATATTGGGTTGTGCCAATTAGGCCAAAATTCCAGCAATCCCCCACAATATCCTAGAGGCACACAAAATTTTACCTTTGGTTCCAAACATGTTTATATACCGTGCTACAGTGGAGACTGTTAAGTTGAACTTCCACCTAGACTTCATGTTACACTAGTTTGCAACTTGGACAGTGGACTATGCCTTGAACTGCATGTTTTCTGCGAATCTAGCTTCACACAAAGCTTGACCGATACTAGGCTGCCGTGGGACTTCCCCGCGGGTGAGCTTATACGTCATACTCCAGGCCTTTCATGAGTTTATTAAAGAGCACCCACTCTCATGGACTGCGACTTTGACAGTCAGACTCATATAGGTGTGTTCCTCAAAAGATGTTCTGCAGGACAACATCTCTGCTTAAAATAAAGCCTCTTGGTACACATTAAGATAAACATCAACCTGCCATGCAGTTTAGGAGAGTATTGCATCTTCGCGGAGTGGTTTATACAAAGGTAAGGTACTCCCTATCGTTGATCAACACTTGTCTCCCAATTCTACTTCACGGGATCTCCGATCACATAGATGGGTTACCACTGTGAACAACTTATATTGTGGTCTCAAACCCATCTCCCTCGATGCATTATCTATCACATTACGTGATAAACCCTTTGTGAAGGGATCTGCCAATTCTTAGATGTTTATATAATCCAATGCAATAACTCCGGAGTTCTTCAATTTTCTGACAGATTTTAATCTCCTCTTCACATGCCTTGATGACTTCATATTATCCTTAGAACTATTCACTTTCGTGATCACAGTTTGATTATCACAGTTCATCAGGATAGCGGGTATAGGTTTTTTCAACCAAGGTAAGTCCATCAAAAGCTCACGGAGCCACTCTGCTTCAACAGTGGCTGTGTCTAATGCTGTGAGTTCTGCTTCCATAGTTGACCTCGTTAAGATGGTCTGCTTGCAAGACTTCCAGGAGACAGCGCCACCACCAAGTGTAAACACATAACCACTTGTGGCCTTAATCTCATCAGCATCAGATATCCAATTTGAATCACTATAACCCTCAAGTACCCTTGGGTCCCGGTATAATGAATTCCATAGCTCGCAGTGCCTTTTAGATACGCATGACTCTTCAAGCGCATGCCAATGATCATCTCCCGGATTTGACAAACGAACCGGCTCAACTTGCTCACACAAATGAAATGTCAGGCCTCGTGGCACTCGCCAAATACATAAGCGAGCCTATGATCTAGAATATCTCATTTGATCTCTAGAAATCCTCGATTCTTTCGAAGCAACACACTAGGATCATACGGTGTTGGAGAGGGCTTGCAGTCGCTATAACCCGAAACGACTCAAGACCTTGTTCACGTAGTGGGATTGAAGCAGAGTAATCCCACCATCTTCATCTCTCAAAAGCTTGATGTTCAAGATAACATCAGCTACTCCTAGATCCTTCATCTCAAAACAGCGAGATAAGAAATCCTTGACTTCCTTAATCACCTTAAGGTTGGTTCCAAATATCAGTGTGTCATCGACGTACAAACAGAGAATAACACCCTCGCCCCCACCATGGCGATAGTACACACATTTGTCAGCTTCATTTACAACAAAGCCTTCAGTAGTTAAAGTCTTTTCAAACTTCTCATGCCACTGCTTAGGGGCTTGTTTAAGGACGTACAATGACTTCAACAACTTGCACACCTTTCCTTCTTGACCAGGTACCACAAAACCATCTGGCTGATCCATGTAGATTTCCTCTTCCAACTCTCCATTTAGGAAAGCCGTCTTAACGTCCATTTGATGGACGAGAAGACCGTGTGAGGCAGCCAATGATAGTAGCACGCGAATGGTGGTCAGTCTGGTTACAGGTGAGTAAGTATCGAAAAAAATTTCTCCTTCCTTTTGGGTATAACCCTTGGCTACAAGCCGTGCCTTGTACTTTTCAATGGTACCATCAGGCCTAAGCTTCTTCTTAAACACCCACTTACATCCTACAGGTTTGCACCCATAGGGACGATCAGTGATCTCCCAAGTTCCGTTAGCTAGGATGGAATCCATATCACGACGAAAAGCTTCCTTCCAGTAGTCAGCATCCAAAGATGCATAAGCTTCTGAAATAGAACTGGGAGTGTCATCTACGAGGTACACAATAAAATCATCACCAAAAGACTTTGCAGTCCTCTGTCTCTTGCTCCTTTTAGGAGTTTCATTGTCATCCTCCACAATATTTTCATGGTGTTCTATCGTAATGGTGGGTTTAGGAATTGGAACAAATTCCTGACTAGATGAACTTGGCATCTCCTGATTTGATGAGCTCGGCATATCCTTCATGGGAAAGATATCCTCAAAGAAAGTCGCATCATTCGACTCCAGAATTGTACCAACATGCATGTCGGATACCTCCGATTTTACTATCACGAATCTATAACCAACGCTATGGAATGCATAGCCTAGAAGAACACAATCCATGATTTTTGGTCCAAGCTTGCGCTTCTTGGGAATTGGTATATTGACTTTCGCCAAACAACCCCAAGTCTGCAAGTAAAGAGTCTCAACTTTTCTTCTCAAACTCCTCAAATGGAGTTATATCTTTGTCCTTTATGGGAACTCGGTTTAGGACATGACACGCAGTCAATATCGCCTCCCCCCACCATGCCTTGGAGAGACCCGATGTATGTAACATTGCGTTAACCAAATCAGTTGGAGTACGGTTCTTTCTCTCAGCCACTCCATTTGACTGGGGTGAGTAGGGAGGCGTCCTCTCATGAATTATACCGTGTTCAGCACAAAAGGAATCAAACTCATTGGAAAAATACTCTCCACCACGATCGGACCTAAGCCTCTTAATCTTTCGATCAAGTTGGTTTTCTGCTTCAGCTTTATAGATTTTGAAGAAATTTAGAGCCTCATCTTTTGATTTCAGAAGGTACACATAATAGTATCTAGTGGAGTCATCAATTAACATCATGAAGTATCTATTTTCATCCTTTGTCAACACACCATTCATCTCACAAAGATCAGAATGTATGAGCTCTAGAGGTGCCAAGTCTCGTACCTCCGCAGTTGTATGAGACTTGCGTGGTTGTTTTGCTTGAACACAAACTTGACACTTAGAACCTTTGACAGTAGTGAAACTGGGGATTAAATTTAATTTGGCTAGCCGCGTCATGCACCCAAAATTAATATGACAAAGATGTGAATGCCATACATTTGATTCAGCAGTAGTGCAAACATGGTTCACAACTTTATTACAAATGTCTGACAATGATAGGCGGAACAAGCCTCCGCATTCATAGCCTTTACCAACGAAAGTTCCAAACTTGGACACAACAAATTTATTGGACTCAAAAACTATCTTGTAGCCATCTCGACACAGAAGACACCCGCTAACAAGATTTTTATTTATGGAGGGCACATGATGAACGTTCTTCAGGCGCACGATCTTCCTCGAAGTAAACTTCAGATCGACCATACCAACACCACGAACAGAAGCATGTGACCCGTTTCCTATCAGCACGGAAGAAGTCCTTGCGACCTGATAAGAAAAAACATTGAGATATCAACACAATATGTACATTGGCACCCGTGTCAATCCACCATTCAGGAGAATGACATACTAAAAAGATAGTTGGAAATATACCGTACCCAGCATCTTTCATCTCAGTATCTCCAATGACAACATTAGCGGTCTTGCCGCTCTTCTCGCGCTCCTCAAATCGGTTAGGGCATCTTGGAGCCCAGTGATTAGGGTCACCGCAAACATGGCAGGATCCCTTCTTCCTATCGGTCTTCCTCTTGAAGTTGCTAGACTGTGAAGTTTGTTCTTTTTATCATACTTGCCTTTGTCCTCAGACTTATTCTTGTACTTGGGCTTGTAGGACTGGGAGTTCTTCTTCTGAACAAAGTTAGCACTCGAACCTCCCTCGAAACCTCGAGCTCGTGTGTCTTTCGCTCTCGCCTTTTCTTCCACATCAAGCGACCCAATGAGATCCATAACGGAAAACTCCTGTCGCTTGTGCTTCAAAGAAGTAGCAAAATTCCTCCACGAAGGAGGGAGTTTGGCAACGATGCCTCCGGCAATAAACTTGTCGGGTAGCACACACGAGACTTGCTCAAGTTCCTTAGCAATGGACTGTATCTCATGAGCCTGCTCAACAATGGAGCGGTCACCAGTCATCTTGTAGTCAAAGAACTGCTCCATGACTCACTGCCTGCGTCCGAGGCCCCAAACTTGGCCTCGAGCGCATCCCACATGATCTCGAATAGGCAGAATAAGATCACATACGGAGCAGTGGCTGAAGAATACATGTTGCCGAAGAGGACGTCGACGTCCGGGAAGAAGTCGTCGTCGGGGAAGTAGTCGTCGAGTCCGTGTTGAAGAAGAAGCCAGTAGTCGCGCGACAGCGCTCCCCAAAAACCTTATCGCCTCTCTCCCGTACAGGATCGCGAGAGACGGGGTTCCGGAGGCCTACTGTCCCGTCCCGCGGTGCACGCCGCGACACGGGATGGAGAAGTCTTGATCGGCAGCGCAGTGCTCGAGAACCTGGAGGCAGTCGCATATGAGGTGTGGCTGTTGTTGCGGTGTGTCTAAGGGAGAGGAGCGACCTCTCTTTTATAGGCACAACAGCAGGAGGCGAACAGGCACCGCGGAAGAGGAAACGAAAAGACAGGAGGCGAACTGAACAACCAGCGACCGAAGTCGAGCAGCCTCCACTAGCGCAGACGTTTCAGTTTCGTTCTCCACTAGCAAAACGTTTCACCTTCGTGCAAACCGTTCATATTCATATTCGTCCATTCACATGTGGCAAAAAGAACACATCGCCTCGGCGAGATTCTCGCAACCCGCGGCGCGCGTCGAGGCGGACGGCGGAGGAGGAGGAGCGGGGGCTCTCTCCTATTCTCATGCTCTTACTAGTGCTAGAGGAGCTCACCTTATAAAGTAGTGCAACTCTCTCTAAACTAGCAATGTGGGACTAAACATTTGTCCCACCTCTTACCATGTATGAATGAGCTACATGGGCCTCTAGGATTTTCAGGAATTATGGAAATAAATAATTGGCCGGTCCAATTAGGCCAAAATTCCAGCAGTTTTGCACATTACTGATGCGTACTGTAGCACTGTACTGGCTACTGAGCGCGGATCGGCGATGGCTGGCTTAGGCTGACACGGTCGGCGCACCTTACGGCTCGTATCTATTCAGGTTAATCAATCACATGCTTATGACTTACAGTGGCCAGAAACTTAATTAGATTAGCGATGAGAAGTTGGTTTTCTTTTCCTAAAAAAAAGTTAGTTTTCTCATAATGCTGAACATTTTCAGTCGAATCCACACAGTCTGGAGGTGGTTCAACTTGCACAAAGGAAAATGTTTATCTATCCCCTATGGTTCAGAAATAATAAAAGAAATTGTCAAGGCCCTGCACTTTGCTCACCTGGAGTGTGACAGAATCTCCGAACAATAGTTGCCGGCCGGTATAGCGCTCTGCGCAGGCTCTTCATCTTACAGTTACAGAATGTCGTTGATCCAGTCTCAACATCGTCCAAAGGGCTCGAATCTGAAGTGTTAATTTTCCATTTGAATTCGTTGTAGTTTCTATTTCGCCATCTTGCTTTCGTTTCCACAAAAGATTCAACTTTGGCAGCTACTAGTTGATTGTGTGTGTCTTTACTGCTAAATCCAGAACTGCCTTGAACTTTCTTTTTTTTTTTAGAGGAAGGATCCGAACATATATTAAGAGAAGACAGCTCACACACTTTACAAAAAGGACCACAAAGAAACAGAAATTACAAAGAGGCCCCTGAAAATGCAAGAACCACCTCCTGCCGTCGATAGGAAACACGATCGGATCCTCAGCCGCGCCCAACCCTCCTAGTCGTCGCCGGAGACGCCGTACCTCCAACCGCCGGGAAGAAGACGGTCGCAGAAGCCGTCCGCCGCAGGCGACGGAACCTAGCCTCGATGAACGCGCACGACCACAGCAGCATCTTCCCGCCTCTACCCAACAACCAGCCGCCTCCGCCACGCCAAGGACCACCAGCACCAGCACTGAGCCACCTCCAGCCGCTGCTCCCCTTGCCACCACGGCCGGTCGGAGCGAAAACAACGATGAGGACCTCCAGAACCACCACCCAACAAAAGCAGATCGCCACCGCCCACCACCTTCTCCCCTCACCACCACGGTCGGCCGGAGAAAGAAAGGAGGGGAAGCCGCCTGACGCACCACCTCCACGACCTCCCCGGCGCCGAGGCCGGAACGGGAAAGGGGGAGGACCAAGCCCAGAACGCCGACGCCGTCGCCACCGTCTTCGACGCCGCCCGCAGGACACGCACACCTAATCTACAGAAAACTAGCCGGAATCGCAGGACCGGGGTTCCCCCACTCTCCCGCCGCCGCAGCGGCAGGCGGAGAGGGAGGGTGTCACATCCCAAATTTGGAAACTAAGAAAAACTTAGTTTTAACAAGACCAAAATTCAGAACCAACAAAAACTTTTTGAAATATTTTACTGATGATTGTGTTTTCCATTCCATTGCTATGTTGAACCTAGTGTGACTTGTTGTTTAAATTGTTTTGACTAGTAAATATAAGACCCAACCAATGTAAAAATATATTTAACTTGGTGATCATGTTATGACAAGAAAATATTCCATATATCTTTTCCATTCTTCCTTTTGGCCAACTCCATTTCAAAGATACTTGGTTTAGCAACACCCAAAACTAATACCCATTAATTGAGAAAGAAAAAGTATTCCCAAAACTATGTGTTCCCAAAAATATGGAGATCTATATGCTATCTCCTATCTATCTTTTAAACTTGATATTTTGCATTTGTGTGCAACCCCCATTTTATAAACTTTGATTATCACTTCATTTTAAAAAAAGAACACAAGTGGGAAATATATTACCCCACATAATTTGTCTTGCTCAAAACCCTTTTCAAAAATACAAAGGTGGAGTTGAGGTAGTTTTAAACATCATCTTGTCATAATTAAGTGTGATCATTTCTAAGATAGTATTGTTAAGTATGTAAATGATGGTGTGGTTAATTCTTGTGGTTTGATTTGTGTGATCTTGGGTGTGATGTTGATATTGTTGTGATTGTTTGCTTGTTTGACTTGTGGTTGAAATGATTGTTAATTCTTGTTTTATTGTTTGCTTGGGTGAATAATTACACCAAAATATTTGAGTGTTAAGTTGGAAACCCACTGATCACAATGGTGGAGTGTGACTTGAAAACAAAACAAGACCCCTATGATTACTTACACCCTCAAATTAAAATTCTTGATTAAAAGAAATGACCTTATTTAAATTCCCTCTCTACCTAATTCTCTAGTTTGATATAACAATTACTTTATCTTATAAAATCCAAGAATGAGATGATAACCATCTCATCATCATATTACTCCCTCCTCAAAATATCTAGTCTCCAAATTACAAAGGTATTTCAATTTGTCAAATTGGTTTTTACCAAAAATAAATAAATAAATATATTTAAAGCCCTATGAACAAATATAGTTCCAAACATTTTATTTGAACACCCCAATTTTTGTGGAGCCTCCACATGTTGTGGGGAGCCTACCCAAATAATTTCAGATTTTTCCAAAATATTTTGATGCCCCAAATAAATCCCTAAAGGCTACTGATTCTAAAAGGAATTAAAAGAAAAAGGAGAAAAGGACCTAAGTGCAAATAGGAAAAGAAGTCCAGGGGGTTATCTGCGAAACCTTCATCTTCTTCCCTGTAGCAGCAGTGGCCGCCGTCGCCGTGTCGTCCTCCTGCCACCGAGCTCACCCAGACCCCCTCCTCGCCGTCGCCGTTGTCGCCCGCCCGTAGCTCGCCGCCCGGACCCCCCCTCTCGCTCCCTCTGCCGCGTCGATGAAGAAGATAAGGAGGCCCCCCCCCCCAGCGCTCTGCTCTCCCTCCTGCCATGCCGCCGTGCACCTCTCCCGTGCGTTGCACTGCCCGGACCCCCCCTCTTGCGTTGCCCTGCGAGGAGAAGAAAGAGCCCCCCCCCCCCCCCCCAGATGCTCCTCTACTCCTCCAGCACTCACTCGCCTCACCCCCTGCTCTCTCTCTCCCTCAATTCCTCTGCCTCGCCCGAACCCCACCGAAGGTCGCCTTCACACATCGCCGACGAATGGAGCCACCCCGAGCGAATCCAAGACCACCAGAGGAACCGCCTCGACGTCCTCTCCACCCTCGTCAAGGGAATCGACGCGGGAAGTCGCGACTCGAGCTGGGCGTCCGCATCTTCTGCCGCCCCGGCTGCCCCCTTTTCATCAAGCTCGCGAGCAGTACCGTCCACTATCCTCCGCCATTTCTGCACCCCCGTGCTCCCCTTCTTCTGCTCTACCTAATGGACACCACCTCTTCGCCTCAGGTTCATCGGAGCGTCGACACCGTCCTCGCCGAAGCTCCTGCGCGTCTCCTCGCTGTGCCGTGCACGTTCGGGAGGAAGATGAAGCCGCGTACCCGTTCGTCGCGGGCTTGGGCCGCTGGCTGGGCCAGCATCTGCACTGCACGGCCAGATCTGGGCCAGATCTGGCCCGTTTTTTTTTTTTTTCTGTGAATCTATTATGTGTTATTATTTCCTGTTAAATTTGCAGTGTAGCTTTAAATATTTTGTGGTAAATCTGTGGTAGTAAATTGAGTGCTTCAAATTTTGTAGAGTTCTAATGTGTTTTCTTAAACATGCCACACTGGCTGTGTGCAAAAATATTGTTTTAATTGCTGTCTACATTAAATCTTGTAAAAAGATCCTTTTTCACTAAATATTTAATATCTAGAGTTTTATAACTCCAAAAATTGCAAACTAAAATTCTCTGGATAGGTTGAGATGCTACCTTTCCAGATCTGTTGGTCTTGTATGCAAATTAAACCTAAAACAAAAGTTCTATTCATTCTTAAAAACACATCAGTAGCTCTTTGATGATTTTTATAGATTTTTAGGAGATGAATTTTGGAGTAAATCCAATTGGATTGTCTTCTATATGTATAGAAGAACATATCCCTAAATTGGTTTGAATTTAGGAGTCATTGATTGACTGTGGTGCTAATTATAAGGTTTAGGCATTTTCTGCCTATTTTTATTAGGACTTTATTAATTGTTGTGTTATAACTTTATTGTTTTAGATGTGTTTCCTAGCATTTGTAGGGTGGTAATCCACTGTTGTGACTTGTTTCCTTAATTTTACTAGCATGTTAGGAGAGCTATTTGTGAGTCATGTGTTGTCAGGATTTTATTCCCTATATAGTTTTTCTTCTTGTAATTAGGAATTGTTAAGCTTATTTATTTTGGTGTGAGTAATATATTTGCATGGCTTGATGAACTTGGTGGACTTGAGTTGAGTACTAGCTTAAATATCTTGTTAGTGTATCCACCTTAACTTGGTGAGATATTTTGGAATTACCAAGATTAATTGGTAGTTTAACTTTTGTCTGAAGTATTTCCTGATTAGGAAAAATGGTTGTTAATTACCTCTAGTTGAGGATGTCCTTGTGCCCTCTTGTTTTGGCATGTGTATGGTGTTATACTCATGATTAGTATAATGCCCTTGTAAATGTAGATCTTAGTTTGTTGCTTGATTAAAATAGTGCTATGTTGTGGTTTGTTCCTTGTTTGTATACCACTTGTGGTTTGGTTTGCTTATTGCGTGTTGTTTTATTTTCATGTTGCGACGCTAGAGATAAACGCTACCGGGGTGGTATTTGGAAAGGATTTATCGGAGAACGATGAGAGTTTATTTTTTTGATCAATGAGGAGAAGTCCAGGAACATCATGCTGAAATCAGGCAAGCTACTCTCTGAGCTTGCATCTATATACATCTATTTTGGTTCACATGTTTTACTTATAAAGAGCATAAGTGACTTATGTGGTGTTTGCCACTAAAGCTATGATTTTGAAAACCCTTTGTTTTAAAAATACAAGTATATTATTTTGACACCCTATATGGAGATATTAGATGGAAATTCTTTTTCAAACTATAGGATGGGAAAAATATTGTTTACTCAAAACTCCTTTGAAAATACTTGTGTGTGGATATGGAATGCCGAGATGTCGGTGTTGAAGTGGAGAAATGGAGAATGGAGGTGTTTATGAAAAATGCACATTGTGTCTTTGTACTATGACGACCAGCCAATAATCTGTGCGACCACGTTTACCCCCATATGGGAACGGGGCTTAGTCATATAATTTGCTCTTATTAGTATGGGATACCTCATCGACGGAGATGACTCCGTTATGCGTGAGGGGATGGTTTGTGAACTCCCCTGACCTGGGTCCTCGCTCAAACTCTATGGAAAGATAAGGAGGAGGATTGAAGACTTCATAAATGTGGTCGCCGGGAAAAACATATGAGTCCTCACACTTGGGGTTGCCGACGGGGACCGGACTGAGTGTCGATGGGAATTATCATATGGGTAGGGTCCTATACTAGCATGAGCAAAGGAGAGGCTAGGGTCGGTGGCTCAACTTCGCATACACCTTGTATGGCGGGACGTGGCTGACACGATGAGCTACCGGATGGATGTGGGTTAAAAGCGTGCTACCTCTGCAGAGGGTAAAACTATTCGAATAGCCGAGTCCTCGGATATGGACAGTTGGGAGGCTGTCCTCTGACCATGTGCAAGTTTTGGAAACGTTTTAAGATTTGAAAGGAAAATGGAGATGTTGTTTATGTGCAACTATACCGATGAGTCGGTATGAGGTTACTGGAAAAGAAGAGTACCCTGAGGGGCTTTGATCGAGAAGTGCAAAGTTTTGTGTCCTGAAAGTGGAAAATGTTTTATGCAACTATACCAAGGGGTTGGTATAAGGTTGTTGGAAAAAAATGATTTGACCAGGAACAGTTTGGTCGGAAAAGGAGGAGTTTTGGAAAAATAAACAAATGGTGATTTTCAGGGAAAATGTTTATTAAAGGGACTTCTTACCTTTTTCAACAAAGATGTATTTTCGGGAAAAAGTTTTAAAAGAGAATTCTTACAAAGATAGATTTATGGGAAAAAGTTCTCAAAGCCTTCTTTTCTTTTCAATAAAGATATAGAGATGTTTTAAAATAAATAAAAGTTTGAAAATTAAAAGGGTGCTGTTGCATGCTCATGTCGGGGGTAGTTTGCGAGTACTTAAATGTACTCATGGCTGTGTCCCTGGATATTCCCATGTCCAGAGTTCAAGAAGAAGTATGCTGAAGACCGAGAGATCGATGACGTCAATGCAAACTAGGGCGCTTCCCAGTCAGCTGCCTGTAGGGTTGGCAAGTGACTTGGGCTCCACGTTGTTTGGTGATTTCCGCTGCAAGTACCTGTTGAAGTTATGACTTCAATCAAGTAAGTAATTTATTCGGTATTTATGGGTGTTCTGTGATGCCAATTCGAGTTATGTGCAACAACAGACTGATCATGGGATTGTTGCAGGAAACATAACGAGTATCTCGGATAGTTAATCCGGGGTCCCCACAGACTTGGTATCAGAGCCATCCTGACTGTAACAGACCTTAGTTAGCATGGACGTTAGTTAGGAAAGAAATATTTTGTTAAAAATATATTGTTACCAAAAACATAATTTTTATCTAAGGAAGTCCAAAAATAACTTCCACTCTTCTCACCTTCTCAAATATTTCCGAGTCTCATCCCTCTATTTTAAGATTTTCCAAGGATTTCTCTACTCCCTCTTACCCGTTCAAAATACTTGACGATGAACCCAAGTGAGACCTAATTAGCTAGCACCTACAAGAAGAAGTTTCCATCCCAAATACTCGACATTTAACATCAAGGTGATTCATCTGCAAATACCAATATCGTCGATATCAACAAAGCAAGAGACCTTCGAAGACCTCAACTCAATATCAACAATTCCACTCAGTTACTACCTCGACAATCTCAAGTATTCCAGCTGAAGACTAAGGCGAAAACTATTTTTGGAAAGAAATATATTACTACCTAAATTATTTGTATCTAAGGAAGCCTAAGTATAACTTCCACTCTTTTCAACTTCTCGAATTATTCTAAACCTCACCTCTTGTCTGAAGGTTTATCAAAAGTTTCCATCTGTTGTCTTACCTCCATTCAAACTTACATACTTGACGATATCCCAAACCAGACCCATAGGCTCGATAGGATAAGCTCGTTTTACTTGAGCAAACCCCATTCCACGGTATTGAACGTCTGTTGGTGCTAAAAGTGCCTTGATTAATCTTTGCTTGTATGTTGCATTTATGTGTGTTGTTTCCTTGTGTGTTTCACAAAACACGCCTTGTCGGGAACCCAAAGTAACCACACTTTTATCTGTTGCTTTATTTTGACTGTTTGCAAAAACCTTTTTGCCTTGTTGGCCATAGATGTACTTTTTGTATCCTTTCAAAGTCCGACTTGGAAAACCCTTCAGAAAATTTTCTCTTAGTAAAAGGAGCAAGGTATGGAATACTCGCTACCCCAAGACTCTGCGACCTTCTGCAAGACTGATAGCGGTCTTCATTCGTCGTTTTGTACAACCACATCAAGCCATCGAGAAAGATGAAGATTCAAGACCCGACGGTAGATGACACTGGTCGTATCCCGTCGGACTAACAAAACAATATGAAAAACTAACATAACTAACATAATTTATCTAACTTTAAATCTCTCATCTAACCAAATTTTGCAAAGATACTAACTGCTTTTTCTAGACCAAGGAAATAGGTGCCATAGGACGACTCAAAACTAGTTGGTACAAAGGAGACTTTAGGGGATATAAGAGTGTTGGACTATAAGTTATTAGTCAAAAGGATCCCTTAAGAATCTAGTTGATGAGATCAAAATTTGGTGGATGATGTTGGTAATATCAAAAATTTGGGGTTTAGAATAGAAGTGAAAATTGGAGTGGATCGATAAATTAATTGGGTTTGGACAGATGATATATTTGATTAATACATTGGGGCTAACCAGTTGTGGTCCCCAACCATTGGTGGTTATCTGGAGCTAGAAGACGTGACCCTTGATTTAAGGTTTAGAAATAAAGGTGAAAGTTATTGGATTTTTAGGAAGCACTTGCTGATAAAATGATGTTTGGATTGGTTAGAAGCAAGTAAATTAAGAAGAATACTCCGGTGTTGGAATGTTTAGGGTGATTCTTAGCGCAAGTGACCTTGTACTAAATTCTTATGGAATTATAGGAAGTGGTCAAAGATGAGTTAGCAAATGAGTAGATCGTTGTATGCAAGAAATAATTGGTGGAGGATAAGTGAATGTTTATCGGATTCTAGGAATCAATATGACTTGGTCTAGTAGCAAGACATTCTAGGTGACAGTAGTTTTCAGAGCTTGTCACGCTCTGTTTGGATTATTCTTAGAAAGATCTTTTATCTTTGATTATCAGATCAAGGCCCAAAAGTGTTGAGATAAAATCTGAATTTGGTTAGAAAGTGGGGCAATTCTTGATGGTATGATCACATGACTGTTGGATGCTTTATTTAGCTTTGATGATATGATCGTGGGAAAATGATAACCTGAAGGAGTCGATAATAGGAGATATGCCTATCTGGGAAGGTCAATCAAGAAATAATTGGTGGACCACTACGATTTTTGTGATAAATGTAATGGGAAGACTATGCCTAAAGGTTTGATGGGTGTCCGATAGATTGAATTATACTATGATAAAGAGTTTATGCCGAAGAAGATGATGGTGGACTAATGACTTTAGCTTGGGCAAAAGCCATGATTCAATAAACTAGTTAATAGTAGTGGCCTTACCAGAGATGTTGGAATGGTATTTTGAAGACTCGAGAATTAGAGGCCTATGTAAAGTTGGTTGTTTTGGATCTTAGGTACAATAAGTTTGATGTTCAGAGTATAGCACCCAACTCCTTTGAAAACTAACTTAAGCCCCTCAACCAGAAAGTTTTCCCGGAAACCCTAACTATTCTGGTGCACTCTAACTTACTTGTGAAGACCCTGCGAAGCTTCGTGAAGACCCAGAAACAAAGAAGTCTTTCAGGATCAGCCTTTTTCTAGCCAAGCCGAAGGAAGAACAGCGTGAGGAAGATCTACCGGAAGTCACTAAGAAGAATCAAATGATGGGAGCACCTGCTATGGACGACACCAACCACCAAGCAAGCTGAGATTCAAATAGAAGTTTTTATTATCCTTTTTCTAACTAGAAACCGGAGAGAGTCGAGTACATAGGCTCGACGCATCCTGAAAACAATGCGTCCTCCTCTGTGACCCTCGTAAGGAGAAAATATCTGGAAGTGATATCTGCACCAATCCCAAGCACCAAGCGCGACAACCCAAGACGAAGAATGTCAAGCTACCCAAGAAGAACAATGCCTCCAAGTCAACTCCAGCTGCAACCTTCGGATGAACCTTCAAAACCCCTTTTTAAGGGGGGAAGACCTGCAATAGGTATACAAGAAAATGTTAATAATTAGTTCTTTGCGCCCTAGCCTTGTAGTATCTGGAAACAGCCAACCACGATTATCCATCATGCCGATCGTCAAGTCAACCCATCATCAAGGATCTGAACTCAGCACAGAAGATCATCGACAAAGAAAGCCTCGCAACATCAATTTGTCAAGATCTCACATGGTGGCCATACAAAAGAAGCAACGACCTCAGAAGTATAGCCAGCCCAAAACCCGTGCCCTCGTACTCCCCTGTTACCACCGGGCAAATCTCGAGGACGAGATTTATTTTTAAGGGGGGAAGAGCTGTCACATCCCAAATTTGGAAACTAAGAAAAACTTAGTTTTTACAAGACCAAAATTCAGAACCAACAAAAACTTTTTGAAATATTTTACTGATGATTGTGTTTTCCATTCCATTGCTATGTTGAACCTAGTGTGACTTGTTGTTTAAATTGTTTTGACTAGTAAATATAAGACCCAACCAATGTAAAAATATATTTAACTTTGGTGATCATGTTATGACAAGAAAATATTCCATATATCTTTTCCATTCTTCTTTTTGGCCAACTCCATTTCAAAGATACTTGGTTTAGCAACACCCAAAACTAATACCCATTAATTGAGAAAGAAAAAGTATTTCCAAAACTATGTGTTCCCAAAAATATGGAGATCTATATGCTATCTCCTATCTATCTTTTAAACTTGATATTTTGCATTTGTGTGCAACCCCCATTTTATAAACTTTGATTATCACTTCATTTTAAAAAAAGAACACAAGTGGGAAATATATTACCCCACATAATTTGTCTTGCTCAAAACCCTTTTCAAAAATACAAAGGTGGAGTTGAGGTAGTTTTAAACATCATCTTGTCATAATTAAGTGTGATCATTTCTAAGATAGTATTGTTAAGTATGTAAATGATGGTGTGGTTAATTCTTGTGGTTTGATTTGTGTGATCTTGGGTGTGATGTTGATATTGTTGTGATTGTTTGCTTGTTTGACTTGTGGTTGAAATGATTGTTAATTCTTGTTTTATTGTTTGCTTGGGTGAATAATTACACCAAAATATTTGAGTGTTAAGTTGGAAACCCACTGATCACAATGGTGGAGTGTGACTTGAAAACAAAACAAGACCCCTATGATTACTTACACCCTCAAATTAAAATTCTTGATTAAAAGAAATGACCTTATTTAAATTCCCTCTCTACCTAATTCTCTAGTTTGATATAACAATTACTTTATCTTATAAAATCCAAGAATGAGATGATAACCATCTCATCATCATATTACTCCCTCCTCAAAATATCTAGTCTCCAAATTACAAAGGTATTTCAATTTGTCAAATTGGTTTTTACCAAAAATAAATAAATAAATATATTTAAAGCCCTATGAACAAATATAGTTCCAAACATTTTATTTGAACACCCCAATTTTTGTGGAGCCTCCACATGTTGTGGGGAGCCTACCCAAATAATTTCAGATTTTTCTAAAATATTTTGATGCCCCAAATAAATCCCTAAAGGCTACTGATTCTAAAAGGAATTAAAAGAAAAAGGAGAAAAGGACCTAAGTGCAAATAGGAAAAGAAGTCCAGGGGGTTATCTGCGAAACCTTCATCTTCTTCCCTGTAGCAGCAGTGGCCGCCGTCGCCGTGTCGTCCTCCTGCCACCGAGCTCACCCAGGCCCCCCTCCTCGCCGTCGCCGTTGTCGCCCGCCCGTAGCTCGCCGCCCGGACCCCCCCCTCGCTCCCCTCTGCCGCGTCGATGAAGAAGATAAGGAGGCCCCCCCCAGCGCTCTGCTCTCCCTCCTGCCATGCCGCCGTGCACCTCTCCCGTGCGTTGCACTGCCCGGACCCCCCCTCTTGCGTTGCCCTGCGAGGAGAAGAAAGAGGCCCCCCCCCCCCCAGATGCTCCTCTACTCCTCCAGCACTCACTCGCCTCGCCCCCTGCTCTCTCTCTCCCTCAATTCCTCTGCCTCGCCCGAACCCCACCGAAGGTCGCCTTCACACATCGCCGACGAATGGAGCCACCCCGAGCGAATCCAAGACCACCAGAGGAACCGCCTCGACGTCCTCTCCACCCTCGTCAAGGGAATCGACGCGGGAAGTCGCGACTCGAGCTGGGCGTCCGCATCTTCTGCCGCCCCGGCTGCCCCCTTTTCATCAAGCTCGCGAGCAGTACCGTCCACTATCCTCCGCCATTTCTGCACCCCCGTGCTCCCCTTCTTCTGCTCTGCACGGCCAGATCTGGGCCAGCATCTGCACTGCACGGCCAGATCTGGGCCAGCATCTGGCCCGTTTCTTTTTTTTTTCTGTGAATCTATTATGTGTTATTATTTCCTGTTAAATTTGCAGTGTAGCTTTAAATATTTTGTGGTAAATCTGTGGTAGTAAATTGAGTGCTTCAAATTTTGTAGAGTTCTAATGTGTTTTCTTAAACATGCCACACTGGCTGTGTGCAAAAATATTGTTTTAATTGCTGTCTACATTAAATCTTGTAAAAAGATCCTTTTTCACTAAATATTTAATATCTAGAGTTTTATAACTCCAAA
The DNA here is from genome assembly GCA_947311845.1 of Poa pratensis. Taxonomy (NCBI): domain Eukaryota; kingdom Viridiplantae; phylum Streptophyta; class Magnoliopsida; order Poales; family Poaceae; genus Poa; species Poa pratensis. The sequence continues at coordinate 5,060,980 of CAMZMU010000015.1, forward strand.
AATTGCAAACTAAAATTCTCTGGATAGGTTGAGATGCTACCTTTCCAGATCTGTTGGTCTTGTATGCAAATGAAACCTAAAACAAAAGTTCTATTCATTCTTAAAAACACATCAGTAGCTCTTTGATGATTTTTATAGATTTTTAGGAGATGAATTTTGGAGTAAATCCAATTGGATTGTCTTCTATATGTATAGAAGAACATATCCCTAAATTGGTTTGAATTTAGGAGTCATTGATTGACTGTGGTGCTAATTATAAGGTTTAGGCATTTTCTGCCTATTTTTATTAGGACTTTATTAATTGTTGTGTTATAACTTTATTGTTTTAGATGTGTTTCCTAGCATTTGTAGGGTGGTAATCCACTGTTGTGACTTGTTTCCTTAATTTTACTAGCATGTTAGGAGAGCTATTTGTGAGTCATGTGTTGTCAGGATTTTATTCCCTATATAGTTTTTCTTCTTGTAATTAGGAATTGTTAAGCTTATTTATTTTGGTGTGAGTAATATATTTGCATGGCTTGATGAACTTGGTGGACTTGAGTTGAGTACTAGCTTAAATATCTTGTTAGTGTATCCACCTTAACTTGGTGAGATATTTTGGAATTACCAAGATTAATTGGTAGTTTAACTTTTGTCTGAAGTATTTCCTGATTAGGAAAAATGGTTGTTAATTACCTCTAGTTGAGGATGTCCTTGTGCCCTCTTGTTTTGGCATGTGTATGGTGTTATACTCATGATTAGTATAATGCCCTTGTAAATGTAGATCTTAGTTTGTTGCTTGATTAAAATAGTGCTATGTTGTGGTTTGTTTCTTGTTTGTATACCACTTGTGGTTTGGTTTGCTTATTGCGTGTTGTTTTATTTTCATGTTGCGACGCTAGAGATAAACGCTACCGGGGTGGTATTTGGAAAGGATTTATCGGAGAACGATGAGAGTTTATTTCTTTGATCAATGAGGAGAAGTCCAGGAACATCATGCTGAAATCAGGCAAGCTACTCTCTGAGCTTGCATCTATATACATCTATTTTGGTTCACATGTTTTACTTATAAAGAGCATAAGTGACTTATGTGGTGTTTGCCACTAAAGCTATGATTTTGAAAACCTTTTGTTTTAAAAATACAAGTATATTATTTTGACACCCTATATGGAGATATTAGATGGAAATTCTTTTTCAAACTATAGGATGGGAAAAATATTGTTTACTCAAAACTCCTTTGAAAATACTTGTGTGTGGATATGGAATGCCGAGATGTCGGTGTTGAAGTGGAGAAATGGAGAATGGAGGTGTTTATGAAAAATGCACATTGTGTCTTTGTACTATGACGACCAGCCAATAATCTGTGCGACCACGTTTACCCCCATATGGGAACGGGGCTTAGTCATATAATTTGCTCTTATTAGTATGGGATACCTCATCGACGGAGATGACTCCGTTATGCGTGAGGGGATGGTTTGTGAACTCCCCTGACCTGGGTCCTCGCTCAAACTCTATGGAAAGATAAGGAGGAGGATTGAAGACTTCATAAATGTGGTCGCCGGGAAAAACATATGAGTCCTCACACTTGGGTTGCCGACGGGGACCGGACTGAGTGTCGATGGGAATTATCATATGGGTAGGGTCCTATACTAGCATGAGCAAAGGAGAGGCTAGGGTCGGTGGCTCAACTTCGCATACACCTTGTATGGCGGGACGTGGCTGACACGATGAGCTACCGGATGGATGTGGGTTAAAAGCGTGCTACCTCTGCAGAGGGTAAAACTATTCGAATAGCCGAGTCCTCGGATATGGACAGTTGGGAGGCTGTCCTCTGACCATGTGCAAGTTTTGGAAACGTTTTAAGATTTGAAAGGAAAATGGAGATGTTGTTTATGTGCAACTATACCGATGAGTCGGTATGAGGTTACTGGAAAAGAAGAGTACCCTGAGGGGCTTTGATCGAGAAGTGCAAAGTTTTGTGTCCTGAAAGTGGAAAATGTTTTATGCAACTATACCAAGGGGTTGGTATAAGGTTGTTGGAAAAAAATGATTTGACCAGGAACAGTTTGGTCGGAAAAGGAGGAGTTTTGGAAAAATAAACAAATGGTGATTTTCAGGGAAAATGTTTATTAAAGGGACTTCTTACCTTTTTCAACAAAGATGTATTTTCGGGAAAAAGTTTTAAAAGAGAATTCTTACAAAGATAGATTTATGGGAAAAAGTTCTCAAAGCCTTCTTTTCTTTTCAATAAAGATATAGAGATGTTTTAAAATAAATAAAAGTTTGAAAATTAAAAGGGTGCTGTTGCATGCTCATGTCGGGGGTAGTTTGCGAGTACTTAAATGTACTCATGGCTGTGTCCCTGGATATTCCCATGTCCAGAGTTCAAGAAGAAGTATGCTGAAGACCGAGAGATCGATGACGTCAATGCAAACTAGGGCGCTTCCCAGTCAGCTGCCTGTAGGGTTGGCAAGTGACTTGGGCTCCACGTTGTTTGGTGATTTCCGCTGCAAGTACCTGTTGAAGTTATGACTTCAATCAAGTAAGTAAGTTTATTCGGTATTTATGGGTGTTCTGTGATGCCAATTCGAGTTATGTGCAACAACAGACTGATTATGGGATTGTTGCAGGAAACATAACGAGTATCTCGGATAGTTAATCCGGGGTCCCCACAGAGGGAACCACCGGCCTGGCCGGCGGCGAGGTGGGGAAGTCGAGGTCGCCTTCTTATCGCCTCCCGCGCACTTTAGCGAGGGGATACGAGGGAGGGTGAAGAACTGAGGTCCCTTGCCTTGAACTTTCGTTCCGCGATATAGTTTTGAAGTACCTATCCAATGCGGCTTTGAACTTTCTGGGGATTTAGTTTTAGCATGTCCATTCCAACTTTGCCGATCGATGCTGTTGCCAAAAGGTTAGAGATGCTTTGATGCTGCGCCCTCCCGATGGAGGCACAAATGAAGAAGCGCCGCCGCCCCTTAGGGCATCTCCAGCCGTCCCCCCCAGCGCCCCCCCAGGAGGCCTTTTTAGCGCCGGCGCGAACCAAAATCCACCAGTCGCCCCCCCAAAAGTCGATTTAGCGCCGGTTTCCGCCGTTTTAAGCGCCGTTTCGCGCCGGCGAACCCAGCCCAAACCCAGCGCGCTGGGTTCCGCTTGGGGGGCAAAAGGCGTCCGCGGGCCAGCCTTGTCGGTGAGGGAAGGCGATTTCCCTCCATAATTTGCCCTCTTCCCTCCATATTTTTGATCTTTCCCTCCATTTCTTCCCCACATATACCCCTCACCCCGCCCCGTTCCCGCCATTTCCCCATCTGGCCGCCATGGCTCCCGCCCGATTTACAGGACCCCGCGCTGTCGCCGTCGCCGTCCCTGCGTCCTCCGCCACCTCCATGATCTGCAAGAAGCCGCGGAAGCCGAGAGCGCCGAAGGAGAAGCCGCCGGGTATGAGCAACGCCAAGTGGGTCGCCGAGAAAGCGCGCCTGGAGACGGAGAACCTCCAGCGACGGACGAGGGAGAAGGCGCAGCGGCAGAGGAAGCTGGCCGCGCACCTGGCGGAGGCCGAGGCCCAGGCCGTCGACGAGGAAGAAGAAGAGGAAGAGGAGCTGGATGAGCCGCCAACTCCGGCTGCGTCTGCGGCGCCGCCGGTCAAACGGAGGGGCGGCTTGGCTCCTCATCCTCATCCGTTCGCCGGATGGAGCCAAACCGCAGTCGCCTCGCCATCGCCGTCCCCGCGCTGGAACGCGTCGCCGCACTACTCCCCTGGGTACGCCGACGCCGACCCCCATGGTGGTTTCAACCCCAACCTCACCTTCTCCCACCATCCGCCGATGATGTACGTCGGCTCACCGGGATACGCCTCCTCGCCGACGCTCCGCCGTGCCCTCCCCTTCGCCGGCCAGTCCTTGTTGGGCGGGATGCCCCAAGACCTCATGGACGATATCATCACCACCGGCTCGATGGCGACAGCGGCGTGCCCGGGCTTCCTCTCGCAAGGCGGGGAGTTTTTCTCGCGGGGCGGCGGGGATTACGGCCAAGGTGCGTCTGGCGCCGGTGTCGGCATGGAGGAGGCGGATGCGGATGCGGAAGAAGGAGACGAGACGGCGCCTGCAGCGGAGGGAGCCCGAGGTGAGGATGGCGACACGGGCGGTCGCCGCCCCAGGAAGGGGACCAAGGTGACGCCGAAGCCGCCCGTCGAGCCTCGCATCAAGTGGACGAGCAGGGAGGATATCCTCCTCGCCGAGGCATGGAAGACGGTCAGCCTCGACCCGATCGTCGGCGCCAACCAGGCCCTGGACAACTACTGGAAGCGGGTGAAGACGGCGTATGACGAACGCCGGATGATCGACCCCGACTTCGCGTCGTGCGTCACAGAGCGCGGCCAGAAGGCCATGGCCAACCATTGGGCGAACATCCAGGCCCAATGCAACAAGTGGCACGGCATACAGCAGGAGGTCACGCACAGGCCGCAGAGCGGCGCGAACTGCGAGATGGAGGTGAGAATTCCGCCGTGATTGCTTTCTTTGCTTCGCCATGTAGCTCATTGCTGCCGGTCACGTCGCCATGTAGCTCGTCCGGATGCTCGAGGTGTTCAAGGAGGACGAGAAGACCGACTTCAAGTATCTCCACGTTTTCGTCGTCATCGAGGGGTGCGAGAAGTGGGCGGAAACACGCCGTGGGATCGGCAAGGGCAAGGAGTACGTCCCGGACGCGGCGGCTGCTGGTGCGTCTGATGGCCGTCCACCTATGGGCCACAAGAAAGCCAAGGCGGCGAGGGACGGCGCGCCGGCAGCGGCAAAGCTCGAGGCGTCCATCCAGACCTGCATCGCCGACGCCCAGACCCATGCCGCCAAGAGGGAGGACACCGCCAACAAGAGGTGGGCGGCGCTCATGGCTAACTCCCAGGTCAAGATCGACCTCCTCAGGACCGGCACCGTGGCGAAGAAGAGGAACCACGTCCTCGCGTTCCTCACGGGGGGCGATCCGGCCGCGATGGACCCCGAGGTGAGGACATGGTTCATGGCGCAGCGCCGTCTGATCCTCAGCGACATCGTCCCGGCTCCGGCCCCGACCCCGACGGACACGAGCTACGACACCCCGGCGGACACGACCTGCGACAGTCCGGCGAGCTCGGCCAGTCCAGCCGAGACGCCGCCCGCCCAGCCTACATCCGCTGCGCCGACCGCGCCGATCGACCTGGAGAACGCCGAGACAGCTGCCACGGCCATCGACCTGGAGGCTGCCACGCCCGTCGTCGACCTCGAGGCCACTCCGAGCTCGGCGCCAGCTCCGACCACCACGCCCATCGTCGACGTCGACTCTGACGCCGCGGCGTCGCCGGCCTCTATCTGATCTGTGCATCAGCAGAATGCCGAATGTGGCCGTGATCGCCCGACTGTGGCTTGATCAAGACTATTTGATCGCCCAACTGTGGCGTTTTTGTAATGATTGCCCAACTATGGCTGCTGTGATCGCCGAACTCGGGCTATTTTTTGGGGGCGGGAAGAAGAACTTTCGAATTTCTGGCCTATGTGTTTTCCCTGGGCCGCCGAACGGCTGGTGAAATCGCCCCCCCCCCCCCCCCCCAGGTTTTGGTGCGGGGCGGCGCTAACCCTAAAAAGCGCCGCTTCAAAACCTGGGGGGGCGAACGGCTGGAGATGCCCTTACAACCAGAGGATGCTAGATTCTACTGTACTGCGATGCGGCTTCCTGTTGATCCTCTTGCTCCCAATAATTGCCCAGTTGATGTCCCTATCATGCAAACGCAAGCTCAATAACAAGTAAAGAAAACAATAGAACTACTCAATGCGAGTGGTGAGGCCAAGACACATGAAATTTGACATTTATCTGGAAATGTCCCATATGTAAGATCTTTCATTTGTTGTTCCGTTATCGTTGATAGTGGAATCCAACCCTCTTATTGGAGGTTCATATGGAAACAAAAAAAATCGGATTTACTATTCTTTTAGGCTGAACAGTGGGTTTCCCCACTACGTATATTTTTATTGATTTTCCAAAGAAAACAAGAGTTATGTACAAGATTAGCTGCTAGAGGTTAGCACCTATGGAGTGAATCGAAAGCTAAAAAAAGCTATTCATCCAGTTCAGGGAACTGGGCGTTGACCAGTTGGCCAGCAGAGCGCGATATGCCGCGAGCGCTGCCCACGACCCGCGTTCGAGCCCCAACTCTGCTTTTGTGCCTGCAGATTCTTGTTAATTAAAATCAGCAGGGGTTCCTCCCTTTGCCGGACTCGTTTTTTTATTCACCCAGGTCGATAAACCTTGACATTTCTTTTTTTTGGCCTTATGAACTAGCAGAACCAACTCGTCCTTGAATTTTCTCCAACGACAGTGGAGGAACTCCTTTGAAGGTATAATCATTCCGAATTGTCCAGATAGCCCAAGAGTTAAGCAGTTGGCCAGAAGAGCGTGGTATGCCGCGAGCGCTGCGCACGACCCGCGTTCGAGCCCCAGCTCTGCTTTTGTTCATGCAAATTCTTCTTAATTAAAATCCGCACGGGTTCCACCCTTTGCTGGACTCGTTTTTTTATTCACCCAGGTCGATAAACCCTGACATTTCTTTCTTTTGGCCTTATGAACTAGCAGAACCAACTCGTCCTTGAATTTTCTCCTGCAACGACAGTTTGACACTCTGTAGAACCTGCAGAACCAAGAGTTAAGCATGATAAGCTCCATAAAAAAGGCTTATTAATAACCAGTTTGACACTCTGTAGAACCTGCTGAATGACCATATCCGGGCCAGGGTCGACGATGAGGGGAATAGGTATTGCCAACATAGTGTGTAGCGAATAGGCATTAGAAAAACAGACGATTTCTGGTTTCAAAAGCAGCTGAATGGTACATAATGCAAGAGTAATCATCCATAAAGAAATGTTTACGTTGAAGCATTGCTCACAAACAATACTATTGCCCATGAAAGTGTCATGTACCAGGCCGTGTTGGTCCACAAAGACCAGGTTTAGTGGTTATTCTGCACTTGTGGGTCCAGCTTGTAAGGGAGTTGAGGGAGAAAAGGGCTATATAAGCCAATACCATGTACCGACCCAAGGAGTGAATTGATATCGAATCTAAACACAAGTCCCTGATGGGCACCAACCTCTCTTCCTCCTCCATCGCTGGCCTCGTGCTGGACGATTTCCTCTTCTCGATGTGACATCGAGGCCCTTGTATCTTTGTATCCTCTGTGTTTGGGAGATTGTGAGTGTAGGATCGTGACATTTGGTATCAGAGCCAGGTTGATCCCCGGGTGTGCTTCCACAAAATTTCCCCAAATTCCAATCGAGAGAGTGAGATTCAATTTTGGGGGCGGATCTGAGAAAATTCGCCATGGAGAAGGTGCAGTCCGATCTATCGGAGCTGCGGAAACAAGGGGAAGATGCATCTGCGACCATCAAGCTCCTCAACGAGAGTTTGGCTCGTCTTGACCAAATTTTGGAGGGGATGGAGCGCCGGCGAGCTGCCCAAACCCCAACGCCAACGGCGACCACTCCAACGCCTCCGTCAGACCGCGTCGTGGCGGTGATGAGTGCACCTGCAGTTGATGCAGACGGATCTGTTGCAGCCGCCACCAACATCAAGGAGACATGGATCGGGACCGGCCATGGGGAGGATCATGGACCGGTCACGGCGGGGTCGCGTCCGTTCCGCCACCAGCGGCAACAACGAAGGCTCCAGCCTCACCCTCCGTGCCTGTAGCGCCTGCTGCAGCGTCTGACGCGCCCGGTGACCTTCCACTGCCACTGCCACCGTCGGACCGCGTCGTGGCTGGTCTCACCCTAGCAGCGGCACGGACGTGCCGCCCATGACTGCAACCATGGCGCCGACCCTGTTGTGGACATCTCCATCGGAACGCGTCACTAACTTGAGGTGCCATGGACAGCTGCTACGACCCATGCCGTGGCCATCGTTTCGGGCTGGCCAGCTTACTGCTACTGTAAACCGACCCAGGCCCTGGCCATTGTTCAGGGAGATCAATTGCTGCGAGTCTCCAAGTAGTACTATGGAGAAGGCGTTCCGGCAGTGCAGTTCCGGCAGTTTCCGGCCACAAGGTTGTGCTGCTATAGAGTTACAAATTTTAGACTTCTCTGATCATACTACTCTTGTTTGGTTTTCTTGCACTATCTCTCGGTTCCATTTGCGAGCCATGGTCAGAAACCCTGAACTGAAGTTTTTGTCAACTGGTCCTACACCTGAAGCTTTTGTCAGCTGTGCAATTCATGGTGCTACTTATGGGTCGCTGGCTGATTGGCATCTTCAGAACCAGATCATATGGACTCGCGCACCTACTGCTTCTATAACTGAATGGATATTGACACCATGGGATCCCGGACAGGAATTAGTTCTCTCTGACTTCACCAAAGTTTCATGTTCCCAAGCTGTTCACGATACTTATCTCAAGGAACTGATGTTGCAAAATCTGAATGTATCTACGTCCAAGAAGCTAAAGTTTCAGAGTATATATTTTGACCATACCTTGCTTACAACTCACAAGCCACGCTCAGCAGCTCAAGGTATGTGTACGAAGTTGCCCATTTGTGAGTCACCTGATGGACCTTGCTGCTGTGTTCTGTCCGGTCTACACTTGCATAGCACCATCTCTTTGGCTGGCAGTGGTAGTCTGGAGTGGGGTTGTCATCAAGCAGTTTTCTGTAGGGTTTTATCAGAGCTCCTATTACACCTAGGCTGGACATGCTATACTACCCGCCACCAATCGGGTCATGAGACGTTGTACAACAAGCAAGTATGGGAATTAGCAATGGACACTTACCTCAGGGGACATTTACGAGAAAAGAATTCAGTGACATGGCTGTTTGTGGTGTGGACCAGACTCGGCATATCCAGCTGCATCAGTATTGTTCTATTGCTGAGTTCTTATGGACCAAATGGAATTGGATATCGCTTGCTGGGAAGCACACAGGTTGACATAGCATTCTGGCCTAAATATGTCCTCATCAGAAGTAACGAGATGCCTGCAACTAGGAAGTTTCCACATGCTCATTACCTTGCAGGGTTACCTATTATCACTTCTCTGACGTTCCAGAATGCTGTTAATTGCAGTCTGGCCAATTGCAAGGTTTGTCGACGAAACCAGTTTGTTATACTGATACATATCTCTGCCCTGCCTCGACCGGAATTCAGTGGATTAATTTCCGGGCGAACCTTGGCACCTTCGTTTGTATCTAGTCAGATTCTGATGACAGTGCAGATTGGATGGCTACCTAGCTTTCCTGCATATTTTGTCACTAATGAGCTGTCAAATGAAGATAATTCGGACTGTTGTTTCTCATGTTGGTATCGTGGAGAACCTGCACTGTTCTTGTTCTGGGCATTTGATAGACACACTGTCTTTCAAGGAAGGAGGTGTGCAATGATCTCCATTATCTGCTGCCTTGTCTACCAGAGCGACATCGACAACCTCGTCTATCTGCACTCTAATGGCCTCAAGGTACTACAGGTTACAGGGGACCCTGGTGTGTGTAATGTTCCATCTTCTGTTGGTACCCAAGAAGTTCAACTCCGCATTCCTTGGGACCTCGGTGGCTACTACGGCTTGAAGATACTAAAATCCCACGGCGAAGCTGTTGATGACCCTTGGGGTCAAGGGTCACAAAAGGAGGGGTAATGTCATGTACCAGGCCGTGTTGGTCCACAAAGACCAGGTTTAGTGGTTATTCTGCACTTGTGGGTCCAGCTTGTAAGGGAGTTGAGGGAGAAAAGGGCTATATAAGCCAATACCATGTACCGACCCAAGGAGTGAATTGATATCGAATCTAAACACAAGTCCCTGATGGGCACCAACCTCTCTTCCTCCTCCATCGCTGGCCTCGTGCTGGACGATTTCCTCTTCTCGATGTGACATCGAGGCCCTTGTATCCTTGTATCCTCTGTGTTTGGGAGATTGTGAGTGTAGGATCGTGACAGAAAGATTTATAAACCTTGGATACCTTGAGCTTAGAAGCAGATCCAAAAACAGGCCAGGAGTCCGGGTATCTGATTAGGTACCAGGGTTTCCAACTGAGCTTGCAAAAGGTAAAACTGGGGCAGAACTTCAGTAGACAAGGGCAGGTGAAAAAGGTCTGACAAACAAATGCTGATTTTACGGAGGAGAAATTTCCTTTACTGTCAAAATGCGGAAAATACCACGGACTAGGTCAGCATCCCAAGTGACAGTTTCCTGGTCGATGAGGCCATCCATCCCTTTTAATTGCTTTCTTCTCCGGATGACGATCTTCTTCTCAGATTAATGTCGTCGGCGTCTCTGATCCGATCGGCGACTTCCAAAAACATGGCGTACTGGGAAGCGGCCGGACAAGTTTCTTTTCTTTTCCTTGTAAAACATGGCGTGATTATGGTAGCGCCTCCCTAAACTCAGGCGAAAACATAGTAAGTGGAAGTATACCAAGTTTGGATATAAAGCACTTGGTCGATGAGCGCGTATATATACCGGCAAAATATTCAGAAACACGTCACCAGTTCTGGCGCCTACGATGGAGAAACACGCGGACGCCCCGTCCGTCGAGATCCCAAGAACCAAGGACACCGACGGCCCGGAGCAGAGGAAAAATGCCGTGTTGCTCTTCTTCTTCCAATCCCTGGTCGCGGCGGCGCTGTTCCCGACCGCCGTTCTGGGGCGCTCCGGCGGCGGGGAGGGGGACACGCTGACCGTCGTCGTGTGGAGGCTCTCGCTGCTGCTCTGCGCCTACTTCTACACCGCGGTCTGCGTCCTCTCGGCCGCCACAGGCAAGGCGCGCCTCTTCTTCCAGTTAACCTACCCTGCGCTCCTGGCGTCCGTCGTGGACGATGAGCTGAGCCAGTCGGCCGGATGTGCCATCATATTCCTCGATTCCGTTTGGATGGCCTGCATGTTCGGACACGCCCTCGCCGAGCGCAGCGCTTCCGGGAAGTCCACCGCCACTGCAACAGCGGCCGCCGAAAACCCTGTCCCCGCCCAGGAGGCGCAGCAGAAGCTCGCCGTTGAATTGCACTGATCATCTTTGTCGTGATTGTTTCATCTGTAGTCATCTCGGCGTGCATCTGCGTCTTGGACATGCCGGACTACACCTTAGCGTTTGTTGTCGTCCTATCAGTAATGCTCTGCCTCTGCCACCCCGTCGCCATCATCTGCGCGCTGAAACCCTTGCGGCGGGGTGGAGTCGTCCTCCTCGGGGAGGAATGTGGTACCGGGAACGTCTTGGCCTGCTGGTACCTCTCGGCATGCATGGTCTTCACCCTCTCCTTCATCCACCTGAGTGAGATCGGAGCCGTGGTTGTGGTTTGGATCTGCGTCCTCGGCTCGGCGGTGTTGTTGGGCTACTGCCTCCGCCTGCATGCTTACTATGTGGACATCATGAGGTACCAAACTCACCTAATTTTGCGAATATTATTTTAAAGAGTGACCAGCCGTATTACAATAGCTGAAAATTCTGACTATTTCTGAGTCCACCCTTAATTTCTACAGGAACAAGTCGGAGATGGTTGCACCGCCAGACGATGAGGTCAACAAGAATCATGCTGCTGAGGGAAACAAAGAGCAAAAAGAGACCGCGTTAACAGTCCCAAGTGCTAGGAAGTTACCCTGAGATCAAATAAACAACATTTTAATCCTATTTTATTCGAATTAGAAAATACATCTCAGTAGAGCTCGTCGATTTATCCGCCTAATGATCAGCTAAGTGCTCCCGATGGAGCATCATATCATGTAGCTCAATAAAAATATATATGGGGACTCATCTGGTTACTACTAGATAGAAATCTTGGATATCTATATAATTTATTTGATGTGGTTCTCAACGTGAGCTTTGTACTTGGGCCAATTTTTGCCAACTGATTATGAATCTAATTATGAATCTAGCTTCTAAGGGCCCAGTAAGTCAGGCAAGTCACCCACCCTCCAAGACTGGACCGATTTGTATTGGGAGAAGGTGCCATAGACAGGGGCGGATTACCACTCCAAGACTGCCTATGTCTCCCTGTCACCATGATATGCGCGGTGAAATCCTTGCGGCCGGGTGGAGTCATCGTCCCTGGGGTGCTCGCAGGCGCCCGTGGGGAACATGCTGTTCCGCCACAGCTGGAGGCGTGCGTGCCTACTGGGGCCGCGACGACACGAGGGCCAGAGCTGGTGGAGATGGAGAGAGCCCGTGGGGTACTATCACCTCCTACAGGCGCAACGGTGCGGGATGCCGGCGGTGGCGATGACTGGGCTCGTCGGCGTGTAGTGTCACTGGTGTGCGACATGGAGTGGGGCAACGCGTTGCAAGGGATGTGATGTGGGTACGGTTCCCAATTTTCACAGATTTGGGGGCGAGAGGGATGAACCCCAAATGATATAAAAACGGCTAAGCCTTAAAATAGGGCACCTGTTGGAGATGATGTAAAGCAAGCGTTTCCATCATCCAGACACTAGAGATCTATATCGCTCATCCATAACTGCGTTGAATCTTGTGTGGTTTTCATTCACCAAAGTTTTAGGTTGCATAATGTAATGACTTTTGTAAGATGCTCAACAGGGGTGTTCAAATACGGTCCTTCGACCCATGGCTTCAACCTTTGCACTTGATTTGCGACCATGGCATGAGCGCACGAATAAATTGAACCAACACGCCCTTTGTTTTCAAATCCATGGTCCTTCTCGGAAGTGGGATTTGCACACCCTTAATGCAGTACAACTAGGAATTAATCCAATTTTTGGAGAGTTCAGAAGTACACCCATTATCTCAAATTATCCCGCGTCATATTTGGGTTAAAGTCAAACTATGTAAAATTTGATCAAATATAACTACCAACATCTATAGTATCAAATCGATATTGTTAATATCACCATAAAATATATTGAAATTTTGTTTGCGTTTGGAATTGTGGATTTTAATTTTTGTTACATATTTGAGCACACTTAAGAAGGTTAACTTTTCTTGAGAGATTACAAGTTTTACTTTGATCAAGCAAAACTAAACGGTAATGTAAAACAAATTTAGGCTGCTGCATTTTTCATCGGCCTCGCATTATTATTGTGCCGAATACGTGCGGGGCTGCGGGTGCTTGACAGCGCTGGGAAAAGGTGGAAAGATAGCCATTCTTTGACAGTCACCACAGACCGAACGGACTTGGTATGTCATGTGGCCCTGCCACGGCAGGAACCGATGATGATCAGCCTGGGTCTCTCGTTCTCTGGTAACAAAAGTAAATATGCCTCGGACCCGTACCCATACCCAGGTCCCATCTCCTCACATGCGCCGCACTAACTAACCCGATTGCCTCAAAGCACGCCACGTGGGTCACCTATCTCTCAATGACAGTGGGTCCATACCAGTGGGACCCACAGACCAGAATCTCTACCGTTTTGTTGCTCAGAAATAGAAAAATCTCCCGCGCTGCAGCTGTAGGTCACGGACCCACCTGTCATCACCTCGTCGTCGTGCTGCCGAGGTATAATTATGAAGGCGTCGCCCGCGTCGCAGAGCCCCTACCTATCTTTGGGAGGAGACAGACAGAGGGGCGCTCTCAGAGTCAGAGCCGCGTGCGTGGTCGGTGGGTGGTGGTGGTGGCGGCACCGTTCCCCACTTCTCCGGCGACGAGCGAGCGAGCAATGGCGGCTAGGAGGACTTCTCTCGGGGTGGTGGCGGTGGCCGTGCTCGTCGTCGGCATCGTCATGCCTGCCGCGGCCGGGCAGGCCCCGGCGCCCGCGCCCGCCAGCGACGGTAAGCCCTCCTCTCCCCTGTGTTTTTCTCCATCCAGCACATTGCATCCACACACCTAATTCACTGGGCACCTGAGAGTTTTGATCTTGATCTTGGAGGCTGGCTGCCTGGCTCGTCGGGCCTCACGGGTCAGTCGGTCAGAGCGCCGCCGCGTTCGTCGATCTGGTTATTTGGAATATAGGATTTTTTTATAAAAAAATAGAGAAGAAAGCAAATGGAAAAGTATTCTCCTTTTTTATTTTAAAGAATATATGCAGCCGTGCACAGCACTGTAACGCACGAAATCGGAAATCCTGGCGGAGATTCGGATCTCCCTCAGCGCCACCCTCGAACTACAGTTTGGCCGGGCAATTTCTTCAGAATTTAGGTTCTTCCATCCATCAGGCACCTTCTGCCGGGCTCATTTTCTCTAGCTTCCGGTTCTTGCTACTCCGCGTTATTTCCATGGCATGCCACCTTTTGTGTTATGGGTGCTACGGGAATTGAGTGCCATGGCGCCAAACAACAGTTAATGGTTTGTGCCGCGAGCTATAATTTTTTACAGAAAGAATGTTCTGCTTGTCCACACAGTAAGATTCACCAGGGAGTCAGTCAGTAGATCTGGATGCACTGGGACTGGGAGTAGCATTCAGTCAGTGGACACCGGTTCACATAATGTCTGAACTTTGATTTGCCTGAACACATGATTAATTATCTTCATCCTGCGTTCTGATTTTGCCGCGATTGACCATCTGCAATTCCCTTCTCTCCGCACTGCAGGCACATCGATTGACCAGGGGATCGCGTACGTCCTCATGCTGGTGGCTCTCGTGCTCACATACCTCATCCACCCACTCGACGCCTCCTCTCCCTACAAGCTCTTCTGATCCTTGTTTCTTCATGGGATTGGATTGGTAGGGTTATTAGATATAAGCTGAGCGAGATTAACATTTAGGTGAGTGTTGCGAGGTTTAGGATTTCTTGGATTGATTGATCGTCACTGGATGGATGATCTGTATCAAAGTGTTTGGTGGTTTGATTTGCTGGCTGCATTGGATTCCATGGCACTTGGGTTGGGCGTGCTGGACTCTGTTTTAGCTGATGCGGTGCTGACTAGTGGGCATGTGCACTCACGTGGAATATTGTCTTTGCAACGACTCCAAGCATGTGCGTGCCTGCATAAGTTAACCCATCACATGTGTGGGACGAAGCAACCGTTCATTTTTTTTAACTCTCACGTAATCACGGAAGAATTGATATGCAACCGTGGACGACGGCACCACTCACAAATAGGACAGCTGTTTAGAACTTGCAAAATTCAGAAATTCCAATTTGTTGAAATTATATGTTTTGCTAGGATTAGTGTTTTGTTTCTCATGGGTTTTTTGTGTTTGTATTTTGGGCCATTGACTATGGAGATAGTTAGAACTAGAGAGTGATGGCACCTCCTGCTCTAGCCCACCGAACCACGTTGCTCTCCACCCCACCCTAATCCTCCATACTGAGCCATAGCTCATACCGGTGATCCCGTGAGATTGGGCATGGATTGTGGTCAGAGAAGGTTCATGTAGAGCCCAAGGATTTGAGATTCTAAACATGAGGGAGCAGAGGTGCTGATAGAGTTGTCTCAGATACAGGGAGTAGCAGCATTGATAGCGAGTTCGACAAGGCTGCTACCACGACTGTGTCATATGTGGGAGGCACTGGTGAGCTTGGATGAATCGTGTCGTCTGGTGGGAATGGTTCTAGTGATTGTGAGGACTCTGAGTTCCAGACGAAGGGGCTCATGTTCATGACCATGGAAACGACATAAGCGCTACAAGCGTGGGGGAGAAGGGGAAGCTTGAGCCCTATTGGACATTAGATGTGTTGATATGGTCACTCCATTGGAGGCACCAAATTTTATCTAGGCAATCTATTTAGTGGATCTCAACACCTTTCTCACGAAGGGGAGGACACCAAATTTGATCTAGACTTTTTGGAGGATCTAAAAGGAAGAAATGTTCGGTTAAGAAAACGCTTGAGGATCGCTTTTGGGTAAATCAACTCGATATCCAACATGGCTTTGAAATTGAGCACATTCAATATTTTTTTCACCTTTTGGTAGATGGTTTTGATACTCATCTTATCATCGGAACCCGACTCCATTAGGTGGAAAGTTACCAACGATGGCAACTATTCCGCCTCTTCAGTCTATAAAATGCATTTTTAATCCCTCCTTGCTAAACCCTATAAAGGCATCGTATGGAAATCTTGGGTACCACCAAAATGTATTTTTTTTACTTAGTTGGTCTTGCAAAATAGAGTTTGGACGCCAGATCGCCTATAAAATAGAGTATGACCCAATCGCTGTGGAAATTGTCCTCTTTGCAAATTATTTTAAGAATCAGCGGATCGCCTTATTTTCAAGTGTCACTTCACCACTAGGTTTTGAATGGCTATTCTCTCGTGGAGCGGGTTTCATGATATTTCTCCCGTGACTTGGTCAAGCAACATGTCAAAAATGGTGGACAAATCTTGTCATGGAAAATGGACTAAGTGCTGAAAGCTATGGCCTCCATGATTATGCTAGTCTCTTGAGAAATTTGAAAGGAACGAAATGATAGGGTTTTTCAACACCATGCCACGCCTACAAATGTCATCACCGTCAAAATCAAATAGAAGGCAAGATTTAGGAGTGTGGCTGGCGCAAAACTTTGGAGTGGTGTAATAGCGGGAGAGTAGGCTTCGTAGCATTTCCTAGGAAGTGGCCTAGACAGGGGCGGAGCTTAGTGGTGTAAACCGGGCTGTGGCCTGCACAGTCCAGTAGATTCTACCTATACACATGTACAATTTGGCCCACTAACACCATTTCACTCTCCTTCAACCTATTAGCCCGCCCAGCTTTTGTTGCCAAGCTCTGTCACTGGTTCTAGGCATTATTTTTAAGCCTAAAACATTATTCTTATTTAATGAAAGTATTTTGCCCCGTTTTAAAAACAAAAAACAAAATTCAAGCGTGTACATCAGACATGAGACCTAGTAACCATTCATGTTATATAAAAAAACAACAAGGTAAACACGGAATTGCACAGATTGCTAGGTTGACTCCAGCTGACGACTCACATAAAGCAACTTTCTTTGACTAAATTGTAAGGGCAAAGGAAAAAAAAATAGGCCACGCACTCGACTTCATCTGATGTGACGGCTCATCGGTTTGCTGTACTAATTTAATTACAATGCCATGATAAACAACGAAGAACCAGTACATATCATATCATGTTCACAAATCTATCGTCGGCGCTTCTTCCTAGGTGAAACTGCAGGCTGAGGCAAGTTCATCTCATCCGAGAATTTAGCAACATTAAGAAACTTTTTATACGGTGGTATCCGCGATTCCCATGCGACTAGCTCAAAATTTTCCTTTGGCAAAATTGCAGAACCGGCAATCAGGTCTCCAAACATAACCTTAGGCAAATCCTTTACGAAATCATCGTTTTCTCTGTGAGGAGGCATCATCTGAATTGGAGTAGATGATGATTCAAGTTTGGATATGTCAATAGGATGATCTTTGTCCATAAGATGCTTTGGGTGTTCACCAAATACCGACAAATTACTCCGCACGAAATGACTGTACTTCTTCAAGAGACTGTACCAAAATTTAGCACTTTGGTTTTTCCTTAGCACATCAGCATACACGTTGGCTGTGATCAGTGATCCTCCCAGCACTGCTGCTATGTCTTTTGCTATTGATGCTAACTGAGGGTGCTCCTCTGGGTTGGTGCTTCCAAAAGCAAGAACCTTGAAGAGATAGCTATATTCCTCAGCTGAGAAGCTATTCAAGCACACTGGCCTTACTGTTCCGAACCTAGTTAGCCTCTGAATCTTAGTTATGATTATGATCTTGCTTCCTCTGCCCATATGTGCTGCTGATGAGTAAAACTTTTGCCAAGTCTCATCATCTACATCTGTAGTGAATTCAGCCACAACCAAAGTCCGGCCTGCTGGGATGAATGCTTCGAGCTCAGTTTTACAGAAGCTCTCTCCATTCAAGTGCAGGATTGAGGAGAAGTATGACAGGACTTTTTGGTTGCTGCAAACATGTGCGACCAGAGTTTTCTTACCGACTCTAACAGCGCCGATGATTGGCAGCACAGTTGGAGCCGAAGAAATGGGATTATCTTGCAGTAAGATATTGATGACTTGCTGTTTTTCTATGTGACGGCCAAACATGAAATTGTCAACATAGAGGTATGTGTCATAAGGACTGCGAAACATGCGTTCGCATCCACCAATAAGTAAAACAAACTCTGCCATATTAGAAACCATGGTTTCTAAATTATCCACTGCACTCTGAAGCTCGTGATAAGTTGCAGCAGCCGTGCTTCGTGTGGAACGAAAAGAGTTTATGGAATCAGAACTGCTAACCTCCTCTTCAACCCTTGAGATGCGAAGGGTACGAGACTTGGCGATGTCCAGGACATGGTAGCCTCGGTACATGGCCTCAGCAAGCTTCTTGAGCTGGAGTAGCATCTTGGAGTTGGTAAGGTGTCGACCCTCGGCCTCCTCGACGACCATGCGAACCCTAAGAAGAAGCTGTTGCAGCCTTTCCATCTTCTCTTCCAGATTTACTTGATTGTTGTACTTCTTGATGATGAAGGATATGAATCGATTAACCAGGTCGCCTGCAATCGAAGACACAACCAGCTCCATATGCTCCAGACTTCTCTTTGTGTTCTGTTTCTCTTGCTGTGTATGAGAGATGAAAGAGAGAGCGGCGATTCCACAACTAAGTCCATTTATCTTGGGATAGCCGCCCACGGCGGGCCCACCAATCGAGCTTTGACTTGCCAGAAAACGCGTAATCGCAGCAGCCTCTCCCTAATCTCGCAAGTACAGCGACGAAGTGCCTGAAATACCCTTTGCATTAAAAGAAACTTAATTCAAGTAGTACTAACAAGATTAAGCACTACGAATTTATTCAGAATGTGTAGTAACAAAAACTTGTCAGATTATGTTCTAACCAAAAATCTCATATTTTGTATTAACAAAGACTTTTTTCAGATTATGTACTTGCAATGATAAATTTATGCATGAAACATGAACTTTTTCGATCATCCATCCAAAGAAACAATGTCCATGCGTCAACAATATTGTCTGGAACAAATTTTCTGGATACATCCACTAACAAAAATGAATTGGATTTTGCATTAACAATTTTTAGTATAATCTGTCCATGGGTATCAAATTTATCAAAAGTGGTGGATCCATACATTAACAATAATTCCGAATAAAAAGAAATTCATGCAGTAACATGAATTTTTGGATCATGCATGAACAAAAAAAATTCGGATCATGCATGAAACCAGAGAAATTATCTTGATGCATCGACATGAGATTTCGGATCACGTAGTAAACCAGAGAAATTACTTGATGCAAGATATTCGGATTATTCACTTTCGGATTACAATCATCTCACGCAATTCGAGAAAATAAAATCATGGAAATACAATCATCTCAAGCATGTGTAAATGAATAGGAAAAAAGAAAATAAGAGAACAGATCGGATCTTGCACGAATAGCCTCTCAGATCCATATAAGAAAAATAAATGAAGAAAAAGAATAGGCTGTCAGATCGGATCTTGCAAAAATCAGACAAGATTAAAGAGATCCAAAAATATCAGATCCAAACAAAAAAGAGAGGCTGAGATCCAGGCCCAAATCCAGCCCCTTGCACGCGCGTGACTGGGAGAGGCCGGCGGCGCTTCAAGCCATGATCTTTCTCCACGGCGACCAGGACGGGATGGACTGGCTCGGCGCCGCCAGCGACTGGCCGGAGCTCCTGGAGAGGGCCGGTGATACCGGGCCCCGTCCGCCTCCTCGCCAGGGAGGAGCACGAGATGGTGCGCGACGCCGGGCCCCGCCTGCGTCCTCGCCGGGGATGAGCCCTAGATGGTGCGCGACGCCGGTCCCCGCCTGCGTCCTCGCTGGGGATGAGCTCGAGATGGTGCGCGACGTCGGGCCCCGTCGGCGTCCTCGCCGGGAAGGTGGATCCGATGGAGGGAGTCGACCTCGAGGTGGATCTAGAGGAGGGAGTCGACCTCGCCCGGAGCCGCGCGCGTCCGGGATGGGGAGCGCTCGTTGGTGGGAGAGAGACAGCTCGGGGCATGAATTCCTAATCTACCCACGCTTTTGGCTCCATTTTTTTTTGAAAAGAAAGCAAACGCTTTATTACTGATTACCATGGGGCAAGTCACCCGACACATATCCAGCAATAGACGCTGGAACTTCATACTCCCAGAGCATAGCTCTGTTTACATCGCAGGAGAAAACTACTTTATGCGCTGGGTAGTTACAGTCACGTTTACAAGCCAATACATTGCATCGAGAGAATGTAGTACGTATCTGAAACTTCAGGTCATCCAATGCAACACCTTGAGGAGAGTAGTCTGCTTCTCGCCGGTTCAACGCAATCATCAGCAGCTGCGAGTCCGTTTCAATGTCTATATGAATCACACCCAGCTGCTCTGCAAGGGCTACAGCTTGGACTGCAGCTATCAACTCAGCATGAAAGGCATCAGCCACATTTTCAGCTCTGCCCGCCTTGGCAGCTATCACCTCTCCTCTATAATCACGCACAATGACGCCCCAACCAGAATGGTCCATGTCAGGCCTGAAAGCGCCATCAATATTAAATTTTAGGACGTCATGTTCAGGTGGTAGCCATTTGAGCTGTTCAGTAGGAGTCTTCTCGTTATCTGTCTTCAAGTTTTCTTGGTACTCGATGGCATAGCAGCGAGCTTGGTGTGCTATATTTACCGCATCAACTACCTTTTCTCCCTCCCTCAGTTTGTTTCGATTATTCCACCAGAGCCACCAAAAAGTGAAGATCTGAATTATTTTCTGCTCCGGCAATTTCCACAAGATATCAAGTGCATGATCTACTGACAGAGAATCTGCGAGCTCCCGGCGAACCCCTTCCATACATAAGCTTCTCCAGACATTTTTCACCTCTTTACACTTAATGAATAAGTGAGCACCGTCTTCCTCACACATTTTAAAATAGCTAAACTGGGCAAGGTACAGGGTGTGCGGCAAAAAAAACGGAAGCGAGTTAACACGGAAGGAGTGGTCAAAGCAGCTGCACGAATCTCCAACAGGCCTGGACGGCAGTGATAGTTGGTGGAGATCATCTTAGTTGTGGACTTGCATTTCCTTGTTTCTCTTCGTGTATCTGTTTCTCTTGCTGTGTTTCTGGGCTATTGCCATTGACGCGTTTTGTGGCCTTTACTCTGACGTCGCAGTCAATGCTTCTGTGATGCTAGCCTTTAGATAAGAATACTGTAATTCTGCAATTTCCTTACTTATTTTACCGATTGACGGTACTACTAACTTTTCTTGCTTATGTTTAAGTTGGACCAATTCTACACCTGCCACCTGCTTGTTTTCTGAGCCAAAAATATCAACTCCAACGCGGATTTTCTACAAGAAAAATGATACCATTCCTCGGACTGATAGAACGTCTTGAACTCTCAGGTCGTCCCCTTCGTCGCGACTCACGCGTCCCATTTGTTGAATTTCGTAAGTGGAACGGTGCCCTCTCTCGAGGTACCGGGTACGTGTTATATGGCAAGGAAGAGCCTCTTGCGTGGCTATTACAGAGATAGATACGTATACGATATGGTGTAGTACACCATATCGTATATGTATCATATTACATGTCTAATACCCCCTTAATCTAGACTTGGGATTGGTTCAGATTACACTTAAACTTGTCTTGTTTCCTATTACACAAAGTTTTGGTACAACCATCTGCAATCTGATCCTTGCTGGATATTAACCTAACATCAAGTGGCTTGTTCGCAACCCTTTCTCGAACAAAGAAGAAATCTATCTCAATATGCTTGGTACGAGCATGAAAAACTGGATTAGCAGACAGGTACGTGGCACCAAGATTATCACACCATAGGCACGGTTTTTCCTTGAGTGTCACACCAAGTTCTCGTACAAGAGCTTCAACCCAAATAAGCTCAGCAGTGGCATTTGCAAGTGCTTTGTACTCGGCCTCTGTGCTGGAGCGAGACACAGTAGGTTGTTTTCTAGCACTCCAAGAAATAAGATTGGGACCAAAAAATATAGCAAAGCCACCAGTAGAGCGTCTGTCATCTAAATCACCTGCCCAGTCTGCATCTGAATAGGCACTAAGAAGAGTAGAAGAGGACTTCTGAAAAGTAAGACCAACCGTTCTTGTGCCCTGAATGTACCTAAGAATCCTTTTAACAGCAGTCCAATGCGTAGTAGTGGGAGCATGAAGATACTGACAAACCTTATTAACTGAAAAAGAAAGATCAGGTCTTGTCAGTGTCAAATACTGAAGTGCACCTACAATACTCCTGTAGCGAGTAATATCCTCAGGGCCAAGTGGGGAGCCATCTGTCAATGCCAATGTATCAGTAGTGGAGAGAGGAGTCGGACATGAGGTGCAGGAGCTCATACCAACTCAATCCAATAAGTCTGTAGCATATTTGGCTTGATTTAAAATCAACCATCGGACCGTTTGTGAACCTCAAGTCCTAAAAAGAAATGGAGATCTCCAAGATCTTTAAGAGCAAACTCTGAACTCAAGCTATGAAGAAGGGCTGATACAGCCGTGTCTGAAGAGCTCGTCACTACTATGTCATCAACATAAATGAGAATAAACATAGTGATATTTGACTTATCATATAGAAAAAGTAAGGTGTCGGCCTTAGATGGAATGAAACCAAGAGTATGAAGCTTGGAGCTGAGACGAGAGTACCATGCTCGAGGTGTCTGTTTCAGACCATATAAAGCTTTGTCAAGTTTGAAGATATGATGTGGAGTAGCGGAAGACTCAAAACCAGGTGGTTGCTTCATATAAACCTCCTCTTCCAAAACACCATGTAAAAACGCGTTCTTAACATCTAGCTGTCGTAAACTCCATCCTCAAGAAACGGCGATAGAGAGAACAAGTCTGATAGTTGCCGCCTTGACAACCGGACTGAAAGTATCTTCATAATCTATACCATACCTTTGCTTGAATCCTTTAGCAACAAGACGTGCTTTATACCTGTCAATTGTGCCATCAGCATTTTTCTTGATGCGATAAACCCATTTACAATCAATGACATTTTTGTTGGAGCCTGGTGGCACGAGATGCCAGGTGCGGTTCGCACGAAGTGCATCATACTCATCTTGCATTGCACATTTCCAATTTGTATCAGTGAGAGCTTCAGAAAGATTCTTTGGTTCTCCTATAGACATGAGCAAGCCATACCGAACTGTACCATCTGTATATTTTCTCGGATTTCGAATACCTTTGGAAAGCCGTGATTGAACACCAACAGCAGGAGGTGCTACGGGTGGAGGTGGCGCAGAAGATCCAGCCTGCTGCACATGCTGCACAGGCTCCGACTGGTGGGCACCTGCCGACGAACCAGCGGGTGCCACGTCGGGGCTGTCGGCGTCATCTTCGTTGTTGTCAGGAGGCGGGGTGGCAGGGGACCGGTCGGGCGACAGGGACCGGTGCATGCGCGTGGGCGTGGCATCCTCGCACTGGCGCGCACGAGCACCAGAGGACAGCGACCGGCGATGCGAAGGCGACATGGCGACCGGTCGCTGGATCACGCGTGGGCGTGCGGGAGAATCCGTGTCAGATCCTGACGGCGACGGATCCAAGGCTGATTCGGCTCCAGAATCAGCTCCGGGATCGCTGCTGTCCCTCCTTGTCCTATCTGGTGTACGGGAATCATCATATGAGGTATCATTTTGTGCATTTTCTTCAGAATTTTGACCAGAATTCAAATCTGAACTCGGAGGAGCCTCATCAACAACAACCTGTGGAGGATTAAGAACATGAACAATTTGCAAGTAATGATCGTTAGTATGCACACCACTATCCTGAGATGCCGAGGAGGATGTTTCTGATGGAAGTAGAAGAATTTCCTCACGAAGGCGATGACCAGCATTGGGATGCAAGGAAGCAAACGGAAAAATGTTTTCATCAAACACAACATCGCGTGAAACATAGACACGACCAGTGGTGACATCTAGACATTTTACTCCTTTATGACGAGGACTATAGCCAAGAAAAACACAATGTTTAGAGCGGAAAGAAAGTTTGTGTTTGTTGTAAGGACGAAGGTTCGGCCAACAAGCACAACCGAAGACACGAAGAGGCTCGTAGTTGGGTTTGACTTGGAGGAGTTTTTCTGTGGGAGTTTCAAAGTTTAGAACCTTTGTAGGAAGCAAATTTATGAGGAACGTGGTTGTAATAAAAGCATCATCCCAAAACTTGAGAGGCATGCAAGCATTGGCAAGTAAAGCAAGACCTACTTCAACAATGTGACGGTGTTTGCGTTCAGCAGAGCCATTCTGTTGATGAGCATGAGGACATTATACATGATGAGCAATACCGACTCGTTGAAAAAACCCCATTTAATTTTTCATATTCTCCACCCCAATCGGTTTCCATGGTAAGAATCTTTCTACCGAATTGGCGCTCAACATATTGTTGGAAATCTTTTTTTGACGCGTCGGACAGTGGGGAAGGCCCCCACTGCGTCATTTTCTCATTTTCTCATAAAAGGAAATATTTACATACATTGTTCAGAAAGTAATGCGGTAAGAAAATTACAAACTATCAATCCAGTTTTGCATGCCTTCCTTAAGACTAGGCTTTATTCTATGTCTAATGTCACTAACCGAAGTTTTAAATGAGCTAAAGCAAGTCTCCTGATCTCTGATCATATCGTCAAAGATAATCTTGTTTCTGTGATTCCAAATGCTCCAACATCCAGCAATCATAGTGATCTTGAAAAAAGGGTTATGCGACCTGTTTTTTGCTTCAATAAGCATATCCATAAAATCTCTGTCTGTGGGCCAGTCTTCTCCTAATTTTTCCCAAAAAACTTTGCTAAAATTACATGAGAAGAAAAGATGGTTCATTGTTTCTCTGTTGCTTTGGTCACATAGAACACAATCTGTGGATTCCACGTAGAAGTGTTTCCTATCCATCATGTCCTTGGTGTTCAGTCTGTCTTGAATCAATAGCCAGAAAAAGAATTTATGTTTCGGCAAACATGGTGATTTCCAAATCCACTTGAATGGTGGTGCAGCCTCCGGTGCATGGATCAGTGAATTGTATACCTTTTTTGTACTGTACTTGTCAGAGTTCCAAGGAAAGCACCATCTATCATTGGAGTTGGTTTCTGGAATCTGGTTCATTATGTCAGCTAAGGAGTCATGCTGATCAGAAGCAGTCAGAGATAGAGGTAGCTGAAAAAGAGAATAGAGGCCCTCATCAATGTTCAGTTTCGCCTCTTTAACAGTAAGCAGTGGCTTATGCACAAACGAGTAAAGCTGGGGAAAAAGATTCTTCAGTGGAACATCACACCATTTATCGTTCCATAGAAATGTGCTACTGCCATCACCAATTTTGCAGGCTGTTAATTCTTTGAAGTCATTAACAAAAGAGACACAACTTCTCCACCAAAACGATCCTTTCTGTTGTTGGGCTGTAGGTAAGGTACCATTGTGATAGTGTGCATTCCATATTAATTGTACCCACGGCACATCATGCTTATTAAAAAATTTGAACAGATTTTTCATCAGTAGAGCCTTGTTCTGTTCTCTCAAGTTCAATACTCCAAGACCTCCAGCAGATTTAGGAAGACACACTTTTTCCCATTTTACTAAACATTTTCCTTTCTTTTCTATTTCTTTACCATGCCATAGGAATGTTCTCATTGATTTTTCAGTGTGGTCAATGTGAGTGTAATGTACTTTCAGTGCACACATGATATGATTAGGCATAGCTGATACAATGGATTTAATAACCACCAATCTGGAGCAATTGGACAGCAAATTGGAAATTCCGGCTAACCTCTTGTCGATCTTACTAATCACAGGAATTAAATCATCCACTCTCGGTTTTGTAGCTCCCATAGGGAGTCCCAGGTAGGTGAAAGGCATAGCCTCGTTCTTGCATCCAAATAAATTAGCTAGTTCTTGACATCTTTCATTGCTGGTATTAACTGGAACCATAGAGGATTTGTGGTAGTTGATCTTAAGGCCCGTTGAATCAGAGAAGGTCTTCAATAAGTTCTTCAGGTGGTTGATCTGTATGCTGTCTGCGGGCATAATTAATAGCGTATCATCTGCGTATTGTAGTATAGGATATTGCTGACCATATGAGTTGTCCAAAGGAAGGGATAATAAACCATTCTGCCAAGCATTATTAATGATAATCTGAAGGAGTTCAGCTGTGGTGACAAATAGTAGAGGAGAAAGTGGGTCGCCTTGTCTAACCCCTCTTTTGCACTTAATATTGTTACCTGGTACACCATTCAGTATAATGGATGTATTAGCTGTGTATAGGATATTTCTCACCCATGCTAAAAATCTTTCACCAAATCCCAAGTGCTGTAGCATAGCTAGGATGGCAGAGTATTCAACCATATCAAATGCTTTCTCGAAATCAAGTTTGATAATAACGATTTCCTTCTTGGATTTGTGGCAAATATGAAGGTACTCAAATGCCCAAGCAATGCAATCGTGGATGGATTTAGATTTGATGAATCCATATTGATTTTTGTGCAACATAGGAATGATCACTTTCTGTAATCTATTCGCAAGAATCTTGGTTATAATTTTCAAACTCATACTCACTAAAGAAATAGGCCTGAAATCTGCAGCTTTCTCTGGGCTTGGAATCTTCGGAATCAAAGCAATATGAGCTGTGTTTATGCTTGTAAGGTCTAGATCATTACTGTAGAATCTGTTGCAAAGATTATAGAACTGATCTTTAATTAGGTACCAGAATTTTTTCATGAACAGTCCATTGAAGCCATCCGGTCCCGGGGATTTATCAGATGGCATAAACTTGATGATATCATCAATCTCTTCTTTGGTGAATGGGTTTTCGAGTTCAGTAAGATCATGTGGAGTCACCAAATTCTGTAAGTTGAAACCCATTTCAGGATTTTCAGATTTTCCAAGTCTGTCATGAAATGCATTCCATAGTATCGCAGCCTTTTGAGTATGCTCAGCAACAATAGAACCATCCTCCTTTGTCAGAGTAGCTATATTATTATGCCTGTAGTTCCTTGTTGCAACAGCATGGAAGAATTTTGTATTTTCGTCACCAAGTTTTGCCCATCGAATGCATGCTCTTTTCCTCCAATATAGCCTCTTGGCTTCAAGTAATTTGGCAAGGTGTACTTTTAGCGATTTCCTAAAATTCTTCTCAAGTACAGATAGGGTTCTCTGCTCTTCTAACCCATCAAATATTGCTAGAACATAACTGCATTTCTCAATAATGGCAGATAGGTTTGATAGGTTTCTGCTCCATTTTTTGCAACCATGTCTTAGAGACTTGAATCTGGCCGTGATGTCTTGAGCTGCATTTTTGTATACCCCATTGTGTTGCCAATTTAATTCCACCACTTCTTTGAAACCCGGGAACTCCAACCAATATTCCTCAAATCTGAAGATCTTAGTTTTTGGAATTGTAGACTCAATTAGGATCTGCATAGGAGTGTGATCAGAGCCAAGTCTTGACATAGGCAGAGCAAGAGTATTGGGGAATTCATGTGCCCAGTTGTGAGATGTAAAAACCCAGTCTAGTTTTTCCAACAGTGGCTCATTCTGCATATTGCTCCATGTATAAGATCTTCCTTTGAGAGGTATTTCTTCCAGGTCATGAGCTTGAATAATAGAGTTGAATAATAACATGTTGTTAACATTTCCTCCAGGCCTATTTCTGTCCTCAGTGCTGCGGATCATATTAAAATCACCAACAATCATCCATAATTCAAAGATAGAAGAATCCAATTGTAGGAACCAGTCCACAAATTCCTGCCTTCCTTCTGCTGTACATGGTGCATACACATTAGTGATGTATATAACTTTGGATGATAAATTACACTTGAGCTCCACTGTCAACTGCAATTTAGACTGACTAATGGTTCTTCCAGAAAAAGCATTCCCATTCCAAATGGTGATAATCCCTCCCGAACTGCCCACCGACGCTTGATATGCAAATTGATTCAGCCGTCTTGGACAAAATTTCCTAATGTATGTACTGTCAAAGTTCTCTTTTTTTGTTTCTTGCAGACACAGAATATTACAATTGCTTTCATTAACTTTATTGGCCAGATCATCACATCTTTCTTGCGAGTTAATTCCTCTTGTGTTCCAATTACAAACTGTCCAGTTTCTATTCATTTATACAGATTGCTTTTGTGACAGTTGAGAGCAGGTACTGTTCTCAGTAAGGCAGAGTAGGAATATTGTTGGAAATCAAGAAACACTTGATACACATCAGAACGTTTCTTAAGCAAGTAGATCCAAGTAAATTTGCTAAAATCATCAATGAAGCTTACATAATATGCATGTTTTCTTACAGAAAGAGGAGCTGGACCCCATACATCAGAGAATATTTTTTCCAAAGGAACAGTAGAAACACTAGTGGAGACAGGATAGGGTAGCTGATGACTCTTAGCATGCTGGCATGGATCACATATGTAAGAATTTATTTCTGGAGAGTACGAAAGTTTATTCTTCCTAATTATTTGCTGAACGATAAAGGATGACGGATGCCCTAGACGACGATGCCATGTAGAGGATGAAGGCTTGACGGTGGCAAGAACATGCTTGGATGACTCCGAGGAAACTGGAACTAGAGGATATAAGCCACCATGACAAGGACCTCTAAACACGATTTGCTTCATTGCCTGATCCTTAATCAAGAAAAAGAATGGGTGAATTTCAACAAAGGCATTATTATCTAGGGCAATTTTATGAGCAGAAAGTAAACTCATGGAAGCATCAGGAACATGAAGAATATTACGAAGTTGTATAGAACTATGCGGGGTGTGCAAAACTGAATGACCAATATGTGCAATGTTCATACCTTGTCCACTAGCTTGTTGAGTTGTCCAGTGACATGATGTGTTGCACCTGTATCAATGTACCAATTGGTGTCTACTCCATACGCAGCCTTAGTTTCCTTTGGTGTGTCATCATCATCATCATCACCATAGCGCCACCAACATTCGCTAGCGGGGTGACCTTCTTTCTTGCAGATCTGACAGAACACTCCTTCCTGCCATGGTGATGCAACACGGCCACGATCCTTGCGCCCCCCTTTCGGACGGCGTCCTTGCTGTTGAGGCCGAGCTGGTCCTGGCGTCCCGGCTGCTGCTGCGGCTGCTGTGGAGGACATGGAGGACGATACGGCTACGACGGCTGAATACGGTGGAGCCAGATACGGCATCAGCCCTGGTTGGTACTGCAGTGGCTGGTGCGGTGCGTAAACAGGAGCATAGGCCGGCTGTGGCGGCGGGTATGGCTGTTGCGGGTAAGCAGGAGCATAGGCCGGCTGCGGCTGCTGGTACCCGTAGGGTGATGGTCGAGGAGGTCCACCCCCAGGAAACGGGTTTGGATGACGAGCAACCATGTTAACCGACGAAGAGAAGGAGCCAGTAGCTTGACCGGTAGTCTGGACTCTGAAGCATGGTGTCGCGCGCCTCACAAGACAGCAACTGTGAACACATATCATTGAGCGTTGTTGAGGACACGGCATTGATGGCAGCAACAAGAGAATTGAACGAGCCATCCAAACCATTCAGAATATAATCCTTGAGTTCATCATCATCCACCGTTTTCCCGGCAGCAGCAAGCTCGGAGGCAAAGCCTTTCATCTTGGAGATGTACTGTTGAGCCGACATGTCGCTCTTCTTCGTGTTGGTGAGAGCACCACGAATAGTGGAGACCCTCGACTTGGACTGGGAAGAGTAGAGATCGTGGAGAGCACACCACACATCAGCAGCATGGACGAGCCCAAAGGTGCGAGGGAGAACATCCTCAGAGAGAGAATTCATGAGGAAGCTGACGACCTGCTGATCCCTCGTGATCCATACATCATACGCCGAGTTGGGGACGGAAATCTTCTTCTTGTTATCATCTTCTGAATCCAAGAACTCAGGCGGAGCCAGATCGGATCCTTCAAGAAGACCCATGACCCGGGCACCGCGCAGGGTAGGCAGCACTTGGGCCTGCCAGTAGAGGAAGTTCTCCCGCGTAAGCTTCGTGGCCGGCGGCGCACCGATGGTGGCCGTAGCAGAGGACGTCGAGGAAGACGCCATCGGTCCTGGTTGTGCGATCTAGGGTTTGTGGAGGTGTGTGTTTGGAGAGAAGAAGCTGGGAAGGGTGTGTACGGATCAAGAGATCGGCGTCCTGGTTGTATCGATCGGGTGTCATGGTCCTGGCGGCGGCGGTGAAAGAAGCACCGGCGGCGACGGCTAGAAGGGAGGAAGGGAGGGGCCTGATACCATGTTGAATTTCGTAGGTGGAACGGTGCCCTCTCTCGAGGTACCTGGTACGTGTTATATGGCAAGGAAGATCCCCTTGCGTGGCTATTACAGAGAAAGATATGTATACAATTGGTGTACTACACCATATCCGCCCGCCGCTTGCTGCAAACGTTGGCACCGCTATCCGTCGCAGCAGCAGCACGCGCACGTCACTGCTGCTCGCGGCTGCATTGTAGGCCACCGTTACTACAAGGCAGGGTGTTGCAAGGTAGAGAGCGGTGATGTGTCGTGCGGTGCATAAGATGAGATTTTGGCGTGTTCCAAAACAGAT
Source organism: Poa pratensis (assembly GCA_947311845.1). NCBI lineage: Eukaryota > Viridiplantae > Streptophyta > Magnoliopsida > Poales > Poaceae > Poa > Poa pratensis. The sequence continues at coordinate 5,091,291 of CAMZMU010000015.1, forward strand.
TTTTGCCAGATGAGGCAAACAAAGGAGGGAGACAACAGATTCAAGGATCAAATGGCCAAGGGAGGAGCTTGAGGATCATGGGACGAGGAAGGCGGCCTCAAGGATGAGAATATATGACTAGAGATACTTAAGGAAGCTTAGAAAATAACAAAAGATACTTGAGATACAAAGAAGCAATGCATAAATCTTATGCCTAATAACAGAATTAGTTTTCAATTTTCTATTATCAGCACAAAATCATCTAGTTTCATCTTTCTTTTAACCGTTACTGGAATAGGAGAAACAAATGGACTTGAACTAGGAGTAAGAATCAAAACCAATATAAGCTATTACTTGTTTCTCAATTTCATCCTTTTAACAAGGTATGCATTGCCTGGTGTTGCTCTTGGGGTTAAAGTATTTGTGTGATCGAACTTCTCTGATGAGGAAGTGAAGTTGGTTTCTGAAACAGTTCTTGGAACTTATCCAGTAAAGATAATATATCTATAGGAAGAATTGACTATGTACTAGCAGACGAAATGTCCTCTAAACTGTTTTGATGGGGGGGATGCCCAATCCGGTAGGCCCAGCATCAAGACTCGGACCACAAAATCGGGTGGCCCAAAGCCCACTCGGAGGGCACCTTGTGCCCTCCCAGATACCGGGTCCATCAAGGAACCCGGTGGGCCGGCTCGGGAGGATGGCGAGAAGATCTCTGACACGGATAAGAAAACAGACACTCCAAATATTATGCTCCAAGTAGCCATGTTTGTAGCGAGTGGTTAGCCGCCTCCTAAACCGACTCGGTATCCCCTAAAACCCTAGTCGACTACCTATATAAAGTCGACTAGGTGAAACCCTAGAGGACATATTCATCTTGATACACCAGCCGCCGGAGCTCCGCCAAGCTCTGGTGCGCACGCCATGATACACCCCTTTCGGATCAAATACACAAACCACGAGTAGGTCTTTAATTACCTCACTATGAGGGGCCGAACCCGGGTAAACTCTGCGTGTGAACTTCTCTGTGAATCCTATGTCGACTTACTCCACACCTGACTTAAGCCACCCCCATGGCATCTGCCGTGACTAACCCACGATATGTTTCCCACGGCTTATTGCCCACATGCCATGTATTCAAAGTTGCAAATTGCAAAGAGTGACATTCAGTTTATACCACCCCTTGGATCTTGCCATATTTCCTTCTATAGGTAACTCCAGCCATTTGTCCTCCCAATCACAATGCACTGGCCAAAATTTTGCTAACTAATCAATGCTCAACAATAAGTCACAAAACCTAATTACAATACTCCCATATCATGAGAGAAGATGTGGCCTGCCATCCACCAGGTGAAATTAGGGATGAGCTCGGAACATTCCATAAAATCTCCATTAGCTTCCATTTTATTCACTAAAGGTCTATATGTTGATTTTAAAGTGTACCATATCACCATATAGAAAATGTGTACTTTCAGAATCTACTAATAGAAAAACCACTTGAGAACCCACCATGGATCTCAATCTGATGCACTTTCTACTTTCTGATCCAATGAGTGAATGTATTGATAACATACGAGTGCCTGTCATTTGAGCTCCTTCCATTTCCACCACAACTTCCAACAATTCTTCAGATATCACCATTGCATCTTCACAAATATTCAAGGCTTTAAGTTGTATTGTAGGAGTGCACTGATTGTTTTGTGCCAACTTGTCCCCTCAACTGAAACAAATGCCCTTCACCCCTTATATACTCATTTAATTCTTAAGTTTTCCACGATTCGTGAGGTGCAAATTTATTACTACCTCCGATCCAATAAAACTATTGTGGAAGGAATATTACGAGCGTACAAAATTCCTACACATCTCAAGACAGTAATTACGGATCAGAGTGAGTATTATAGTTACGTTGAGCTCAGTTGAAATTTCTCGTAACATGTGCTTTGCGAGCCAGGGATTTATTCATGTCCATCACTCCTTATTGTATCATTACATAAATAGCAGCTTGAGCTAAAGTAGAGGGTTGTTCAGTTTTCACATGCCTAATTAATTCATCTTTCGGCCTCATAATGAACTTATGAACGAACATCAATCCTACCACTAAGTTTGATCTAACAAACTAGCAGATCAAACATTTGTTTGTACTCAACAACAATGTGTGTTTTAACAAATGCAGTTCTCTCAAATTCTCACGATGGACATTGAAATTAAACTCTGACGGAACTACAATCTAGAAGTTTTCCCAGTCATTGTTGTTAGATATATTTTTGTACCATATTGTGTACTGTATATTGCTGGTATGGAGTAGTACTCCACCCACGTATACCTCCCTGCAACTGACACGCTGAGGGCTTTTTTCATGCCTATATAACACGTAACACGAGCCCCTACCAGGGCATCGTTTCCTGCCTAGATTGATATGGTATCAGAGCCTTCTTCTTCCATGACCTAGCCGCTGGAATTGATCTACAAACAAAACCCTAGAAAACCCAAAAACCACGACCCCTCCTCCCTCCCCTCCTCCCTTCTCCAAATACACCTTACTCTTATGATTGTTTCTCTCAACGGTCAATCGAACCGTCCCAATAGAGTCACCCGAAGATGAATGATTGGCAAGTAATCGCAACTACAAGAAGAGGCCTTGGAATCCACTAGAGGGATCTTCTCCACAAGGGGAGGTCTTGGTTCATCTCCACATGGGGAGGCCTTGATTCATCTCCTAAGAGGCAACACCACGTGGGGTGGGAAAGGAGCCACAGCTCAACTCAAGTCTAATCTCAGTCTTCCCAAGAAAGGAGGTGGGACGAGCTATTTATAGTCGTAGTACAAAACGGGGTGCAGGACACGAGTGGTCTGCCTGGGAGCCGGCCTGGCCGGGCTGGAGGCTGGCCTCTCTGGCAGGCCGGCCTGGGAGCCGGCCTGGCCGGGCTGGAGGCCGGCCTCTCTGGCAGACTGGCCTAGGCCGGGCTGGAGACCGGTTGGGAGGCCGGCCTAGGTCGGGCTGCAGGCCGGCTGGGAGGCCGGCTGTCTCTGGCATGGGGGCGGCCTGGCCGGGCTGCAGGCCGGGTTTTCAGGCCGGCCTGGCAGTTTTTGCCATCTTCTTCATCTTTATCTTGACGCATCCCTTGGCCATCTTGATCCATGTTTCCTCGGAGTTCTTCACATTTCTCACAGCTGAGCACACACAAAGTATCGGCATGAAGTAGCAAACCATTCAAGGGAGTATCAAGATCACACATAGTTAGGAGTGAGTTCACGTTATCATGTAGAGCTTTTACTCGTGCTCTTGTCATTGGGCCGTTTGTTGTAGGAACCGGAGGTTGGGCTACATCATCTCCCCCCCTTGGGAAAGAGTCGTCCTCGACTCTTGGTCATCCTCATCACTTGATGTCCCAAGGTATAACGATAGGTCGGTGACGTTGAAGGTGTCATGGACCAAATACTTGGAGTTGGAGATGTCGATCTTGTAGGCATTGTTGTTGATGCGCTTGAGAACCTTGAAAGGTCCGTCTCCTCGAGGGTGAAGCTTGGACTTTCTTGCATCCGGGAAACGCTCTTTTCGCAAGTGTAGCCACACAAGGTCTCCTTCTTCAAATATCATGGCACGCTTGTTCTTGTTCATCTTTGTAGCATGGTCTTCATTGTGCTTCTCTAGCGTGGTTCTTGTGTCTTCATGTAGTTTCTTCATGTAATCGGCACGCTTGTCGAAGTCCATGTTAACTTGTTCACGGAGTGGGAGTGGTAGCATGTCGAGTGCGGTGTAGGGATTTGAGCCATAGACGATCTCGAATGGGCTTCTCTTTGTTGCTCGGTGTAGTGCTCGATTGTAGGCGAACTCGGCATGTGGGATGCACTCTTCCCAATTCTTCAAGTTCGGCTTGATCAACACACGAAATAGTGTAGATAGGCTTCGATTGACCACTTCGGTTTGACCATCTGTTTGAGGGTGGTAAGCGGTGGAGAAAAGTTGCTTGATTCCTAGCTTGGCCATCAAAGTCTTCCAAAAGTAGCTCACAAACTTGAAGTCTCGATCCGACACAATGGTCTTGCACTAGTAGAAAAAAGCTTAAAGGTGAGATGTTATCAGTGGCGCACCAGCCTGCCCGTGCGCCACTGATAGTCTCTCACCTCTTTTTTGATATTTGGCAGAACATACCCGTGGCGCACAAGATTTCGGTGCGCCACAGGTAAATTTTTACCAGTGGCGCACTGCAAACCTGGTGCGCCACAGGTAAGTTCCACCTAAACTTGAAAAATTTCGGGGTGGAGGAGAGATACTACCAGTGGCGCACGGGGCCGTGGTGTGCCACAGGTAAAAATAGAGGAGAGAGACTACCAGTGGCGCACGGGGCAGGGGTGCGCCACAGGTAAAAAATTTACCTGTGGCACACAGTGTGTGGTGCGCCACATGTATTTATCGGACGCTATTTCGAACTTTGGAGAGAGAATACCTGTGGCGCACCACACACTGTGCGCCACAGATAAAAAATTACCAGTGGCGCACGACTGATCTGGTGCGCGACAGGTAACCTAGGCAGACAAACAGATATTTTGCCTCTCTTTTTTTCTCCACCACACAGACACCACGCACGCACACACACCACGCACACACTCCATCCCCAACCGCCCCGACCTCCTCTCTCCTCTCTCTCTCTCTCGATCCATCTCCAACCTCAAGCCCCAATGGCGGTATCGACCCCGACCACCACCACCGCCTCCTCCTCCCGGCCTCCAACCCCCTTTCTTTCTTCTTCTTCTTCTTCCCCAAGTTCATCGTCTCTCCCCAACCCCAAACACCGCGCGACTCATCGCCGCTGCCGGCGCACACCCCGACGATGGGCGTCCTGTGGATCAGCCTCTGGGGCGGCAAGCCGGAGCCGCCGCCGCCGATGGTGCTCGTGCCGCCGCTCTACGACTACCCGCCCATCGCCACCCGCACCAGGTCTTTTCCCCACGCCCGCCGTCTCCCCTCCCCGTCCCCTTTCCCGCAGGCGGAATCTGTTCCCAACCCTCTCGAGAGCAAGGGATGAGGGCAGAGGAGCAGCTGTCCTGGCCGCCTGCGCACGGCTGCCGTCAAGGAGCGGAGGCGCCGCTGTCCCGGCTCTTGGCGCCTCGCCGCCTGTGCACGGCCGCCGTCAAGGAGCAGAGGAGCCGCTGACACGGCTCTTGAAAGACCTGCCGGCCGCCGCTCCCCTGCCGGCCGTGGGCGTCGCGCTCGTCGTCCAAGGTCGCTGACAACACCATGGACCGGTCAAGGGAGGGAGCTGCTGCACGGCGCCAGCCACGGAGGGGAGACGACTCACTGGCGCCGGAGATCCTTCCCCGCCTCCTCCTCCTCCTCCTCCACGAGGCAGCAGCAGCGCTTGGGCTCCGCCGCCGCCGGTGAGTCCTCTACACCGACCGGACCATATATATCATCGAAAATAAAATAGTGCAACGAACGGATCTTGACTTCACTATCCATAATCGTTGGATGAATGATCACAATGCTCTGTTGTGCAAGAGGAAGAATAGCTCCTACAGTCCTACTCCGATTCCAGTTATTTTCCATATGCAAACAGCTAGCTACCAAACGTGATCCAGATTATTCACTGATGAATCTTTGCTTTACTGCCTGCTTCTTTGTCTTGAATGAATGTTGCAACACAAATATGAAACAAATGGTAATTATTTCAGCTACCACACGCAGAGCCTAATTAACAACTTCAATAGTCTAGACTCTTCTCAAAATTGGTTCACTATAATAATTCATCTGGCTTCAAGTAGCATCCTGTGCCATTCATCCAAGGGGCGCAGTAAAGAGAACTCAATAACTGAGTTAATTACAACCGCATGTGTGTATGATTGCAAGAACTAGCTAGATAGTAGATGTTGGTTTCCAAACTGATCAAACTTACTACGGCTATTACACATTCTGTACTGGCATCTCTTGACTGCCACCAATTTAGCCCAGTTTCTGTACACTGTCTGTATGTGAGGTGAACAACATTCATATTTTATCGAATACATTTCTTTCGTGTGTAAAGGAAGCTTCCTAGTTGCCATGCCCTGTCACACATTGTTAATTATCAAAGTCTTGTATAATGAAACTGAATATGTGAATCCACTATTAGTGCATGGACCAGTAATGAAGTTCAAAATGTATAAACGCTAATACTACCAATCAAGATTTATTCATGTTAAGTCTGTAGCAATCCACCAGGCAATTAAGTTCCTTTTGTTTAGTTCAATGTAACTATAATTTAAAAAGGTTCAGGACTTATGCAGTTTAGTTCAATGTAACACAAAAAATGTATAACAGTCTTAATGTCATTTCAGTCAAAACGCTTACAGGATATCATATATCCAAATGGCAATGGGCTATTTCGGTCAACACCAAAATAAACTAGCCCTAGGAACAATACATGCCTTGTAGTTTTGTTAACTTAAAATAACTTAAATATTTGTATCATACTTTAACCATCTGTTTTCGGAAGATAGGGACATATGTAACACTAATGCAAATATATTTGACATGATTTTCTACTTCTTTCAAAGTACCATAACCCAAAAATAATATGAAACTTTCTAGCCCGTGCAGTTGTGCAGTTGCACGGATTCATGACTAGTTGGTAGTAATTAGACGGTTTCCTTGTAGTTTTTCATGATCTTTCAGGGTTTATAAGATGTAGTTATACAAGGGTAATAATGATGTAGCAAAGTTTATGCCTGTAGGTGTTCAGTGATAGAAGAGATTGTCGAAATATATGTGGTGCTTTAGTTCATACTGTCCGGAATGGTACAGTTTTCTTACCATCTGTACACATGTTCCATTTTCTGTGATCAATTCCGAGTTTCTTTTGCATGGCGGCGACAACATCAACAAGGGCTGCGGAAGCGACGACATCGATAAAGGGCTTGCGACATGGGACTGCGGCAGCGACGATGACGAGGGCGACATCGACACATTGCAGCGACGCTGCCGTTACTTCTGTATATTTGTGTTTCTAAAACAATGTGGTGTGTTGTAATTAATAATGTAGGATACCACTCTTTAAAATGCTATTGCTGTTTCTAAACTTCGCAACAAATAATTGTTTTGATTTTTTTTTGAATCATGAAAATGATACTAGTGGCGCACCAAATAGAAAGGGCGCCACTAGTAGAATATTTTTTAATATTCCTAAATAACTACTAGTGGCGCACATAACAGGGTGTGTGCCACTGGTATTCAACTTACCAGTGGCGCACAGTTTGTCTCGCGCGCCACTGATAACTGAGATAGGTGCCCCCCCAAGGTTACCTATGGTGCACTAAAGTCGACTACCAGTGGCGCACGGGCCGGTGCGCCACTGATAGTGGGTTTACCTGTGGCGCACCGCCACAGATAACACTTATCGGTGGCGCAGATTTAGTGGCGCACCACCGTGCGCCACTGATAGCCGATTTTGGTGCGCCACTGATAGGCTTTTTTCTTTTAGTGTTGGGTACTCCATGAAGACGGACGATTTCCCTGAAAAACAAATTGGCAATATGTGAAGCATCGTCGGTCTTATTGCATGGTATGAAGTGTGCCATCTTAGAGAAACGATCAATGACGACAAATATGGAATCTTTGTTTGTTTTAGTGCGTGGGAGGCCTAAGACGAAATCCATAGCAATGTCGGACCATGGCTTATGCGGAATAGGTAAAGGAGTATACAAGCCATGACAATTTAGAGTAGACTTAGCTTTGAGGCATGTCGAACATCGTCGAACTAGGCGTTCCACATCACGGTTCATTCTTGGCCAATAGTAGTTGGTGGCGAGCATGGCGTAGGTCTTGTCGCGTCCAAAGTGACCATGAGTGATCCGCCATGTGATTCCTTTAAAAGCAGCAAACGAAGCGAAGACTCGGGAATACAAAGTTTGTTAGCCTTAAACAAGAAACCTTGGTGCAAATAGAAATCACCAATTCCTTTGTGGTTCGAGCATTGGGCAAAAATATCACCAAAGAAAACATCGAAAGCATACAAGTCCTTTACCTCATCCAAACCCAAGACACTAATGTCAAAACGTGTAAGTAGGTTGGCCTTGCGGGATAGAGCATCCGCGACCACATTGTCTTTACCTTTCTTGTATTTTATTACAAAGGTAAAAGACTCAATAAACTCAACCCACTTAGCATGTCTTTTGTTCAAATTTGTTTGACTTTTCAAATATTTCAAAGATTCATGGTCGGAATGAATGACAAACTCCTTAGAACGAAGGTAGTGTTGCCACACATCCAAAACACGAACCAAAGCAAATAACTCTTTGTCGTAAATGGGGTAATTCAAATGAGCTCCATCTAATTTCTCACTATGGTATGCAATGGGTCTACCATTTTGCATAAGCACTCCTCCAATGCCTAATCCACTTGCATCACATTCAATCTCAAATGTCTTAGAGAAATCCGGAAGGGTAAGGAGTGGTGCTTCGGTTAACAACCGCTTGAGCTCATTGAAAGCAAAATCATGTGCGTTGCCCCAAATGAAAGGTACATTTTTCTTTGTAAGTTCATGGAGAAGGCAATCAATTGTGGAAAAATCCTTGATGAATCGGCGATAAAATCCGGCAAAACCAAGAAAACGGCGCAACTCTTCAAGTGATATGGGAAACGGCCAAGTCCTAATTGTATTGATCTTGGCATCATCAACTTCAACTCCATCCGAAGATACAACAAAACCCAAGAAAACAAGCTTGTTGGTGGCAAATGTGCACTTTGAAAGATTTGCATAAAGCTTTTCGTTGCGAAGAACCAACAAAACTTGAGCAACATGAGAAGTGTGCTCTTCCAAAGATTTGCTATAGATAAGGATGTCGTCAAAGTATACCACAACAATTTTCCAATGAAAGGTCGCAAGATATGATTCATAAGACGCATAAAAGTAGAAGGTGCATTGGAGAGACCAAATGGCATGACAAGCCATTCATAAAGACCAAGCTTTGTTTTAAATGCGGTCTTCCATTCATCACCTTCACACATCCTTATTTGGTGGTATCCGCTTTTAAGATCAATTTTTGAAAAGATAGCGGAACCACATAGTTCATCGAGCATATCGTCAAGTCGAGGGATAGGGTGGCGATACCTCACCGTGATGGCGTTGATGGGGCGACAATCCATGCAAAGGCGAAGAGTGTTGTCGTGCTTGGGCACCAAGATGACGGGCACGGCACACGGACTCAAGCTCTCGCGGATGTGTCCCATGGCTAGGAGTTCTTGTATTTGCCGCTCAATCTCTTTGGTCTCCTCGGGGTTGGTGCGGTATGGGGCGTGGTTTGGAAGCGGTGCGCCGGGGATAAGGTCGATGTGATGCTCGATGCCGCGTAGAGGAGGTAGTCCCGGTGGCACGTCTTGAGGGAACACATCGTCAAAGTCCTTCAAAATAGACATCAAAGGAGGAGGAAGATTTGTGAAAGTGTTAGTCATAGAAACTTCACCCTTGCATATGAGCACATAGTGGAGGGTGGATGGGTCCTCTCTCAACTCCCTCATCTCTCTTTTGGTGGCAAATAGGGTAAATTTTGGTGGGGTCTCTTTGAGGTGTCACTCTCATTTGGCTTGTGGCTCTCACTCACTTTATGGTGGGTCTCTCGCTCACCACTCATCTCACTTGACGAACGATCTTGTTGTGCCCGTGCAATAGTCTTGGCATTGTCGGCAATGACTTGACTTGGTGTCATGGGACGAAGGACGAAGTTCTTGTCGTTGCTCTTGAAGCTATAGTAATTGGTCCTTCCATCATGCATAGCACCCTTATCATATTGCCATGGACGTCCAAGAATTAAGTGGCAAACGGACATAGGCATAACGTCACACTCAATGGTATCCTCATAGGCTCCAATCTTGAAGGACACTTGCACCATGTGTTGAATCTTGACGGATTCGAATCACTCAACCATTGCACATGGTATGGATGTGGGTGCTTGTTGAACTTCAAGTTGAGCTTGTCACAAAGTTCTTTACTAGCTAAGTTGTGGCAGCTTCCACCATCTATGATGACCTTGATGGATCTTCCATTTATGCCCCCTCTTGTTTGAAACAAGTTGCATCTTTGGTCTTCTTCAACTTGGACATTGGTGGTCAAGGTTCTTGCCACAACCAATGAAGGGTTGTTGTCACCATCACAATATATCTCACCTGATTCTTCTTGCGCACTTTGCATTGTGGTGACTTGGTTTAAGGCAAGGTACTCCTCTCATAGACTCATATTCTCCATGTCATTGACAATCATGACTTTCTTGTTTGTACACTCAAAGGATTTGTGTCCTTGTCCTCCACACTTATAGCATTTCAAGAGTCTTGTACCGAAAGAAGATCCTTGAGGTGTGGTGCTTGAAGGAGTCACTTTCTTGAAAGCTTGAGGCGCTTGAGGTGTCGATGTAGAGACTCTTGGAGGACCTCTTGTGTTTGCTTGAATAGGAGCTTGAGTGGTTGTAGGCGCTGGTGATGAAGCCTTGTTGGCTAAGAATGCCTTTGACTTGATGTATTTGAGCTCTTCAAGCACGTGACGCTCGGCCTTTGTTGCTTGATGGACTAGCTCAACCAAGTTGGCATATGGTTGGAACTCCACAATCTTCTTGATTGGATAGTTGAGGCCATTCATGAAACGAGTCATGGATTGCTCCTCCGACTCCTCAATATTGGCTCTCATCATGGAAAATTCCATCTCCTTATAGTACTCATCAACCGATTTCAACCCTTACTTCAACTCTTGCAACTTCTTGTACAAATCTCTAGTGTAGTGACTTAGCACAAAGCGCTTGTACATTGCTTCTTTCATCTCAACCCAAGTGTTGATTGGTTGTTGATTGTTGTCTAAGCATGTATCTTGGAGTTGTTCCCACCACAAGAGAGCATAATCTTCAAACTCCATTGAAGCTAAGGCAACCATCTTGTTGTCGGAGTAGCGGCGCACTCGGAAGATCTTGTCAACCTTGAGTGCCCATGAAAGATAGGCTTCCAGGTCACTTGTTCCATAGAACTTTGGCATATCAAAGCGAAGGTTGCTCAAGTTGTCATTGATGACGTGAAACACACGTTCGTTGGGAGACCCCAAGAGGAAGGTATGAAGCAGTGCAGCAGCAAGTTTTCCCTCAGTAAGAAACCAAGGTTGTCAGATCCAGGAGGAGTAGGAGCACTTCAGAAGGTTGTTGGTGACGCCGTTGCTCAATCACCAACGTGAAACCTGCACACAATACAATCAAACTACTTTGCCCCAACGAAACAGGAAGGTTATCAATCTTCCCGGCTTGCTGTAACAAAGGATTAAACGTATGGTGTGGAAAATAGTATTTAATCGCAGGAAGTAAAAGAGAACAATTGTTTGCAGTTGGTGGTTTTATCAGTGTAAAAGAATGGACCGGGGTCCACAGTTCACTAGTGGTGTCTCTCCAGAAAGATAAATAACATGTTGGGTAAACAAATTACAGCCGAGCAATTGATAAAATAGTGAGAGCATGACAATGCATATAAATGACAAGATGACTACCATGATATTTAATTGGGCATTACGACAAGATACATAGACCGTTATCCAACCGCATCTATGACTAATAATCCACCGTCAGGTTAACATCCGTGTCCCCCGTTGGTATTAAGTTGCAAGCAACGGATAATCGCATTAAGTAATGTGCATAATATAAACAAATACATATGACCGTAGAGCCCTCCGGTGATGATTCCCACCCTGCCGGGAAGAGCTTCAGAACCCTCCCGAGCTAGGGTTGATGACGGCGGTGCCTCTGGAACTTTTCGTGGAATATGACTCGGGTATTTAGGGTTTTCCAGACGGGAGGAATAAATAGGCGAAAGGGCGGCGTCGGAGGCCACCTGAGGGGCCCACACCACCCCTCGGCGCGGCAGGCAGGGGGCCGCACCCAGGCATGGTGTGGCCGTCTCCTGGCGCTTCTCCGTCTCTCCTTTGGACTCCGTAGACGTGTTGGTGAAATAGGGACCTCCGTTTATTTTCGTCCAATTCCGAGAATATTTCCTTAACAGCTTTTCTGAAATACAAAAACAGCAGAAAACAGGAACTGGCACTGTGGCATCTGTTAATAGGTTAGTCCCAGAAAAAGTATAAAAATGATATGAAGTGTATGTAAAACATGTAACAATTGGTATAATATCAACATGGAACATCAAAAATTATAGATACGTTTGAGACGTATCAGCAACCCCAAGCTTAGTTCCTACTCATCCTCGAGTAGGTAAATGATAAAACAAAATAATTTTTGAAGTGACATGCTACCATCATAATCTTGATCAAATAGTATTGTAAGGCACATGTAAATGAATGAAGTGATCCAAGTCAATGGTCTATAGTTTGCTACCAAATAGATAATGAGTAAACAACTGAATCATACAAGCAAAACTTTTCATGAATAATACTTTGGAGACATTGCATCCACAGGTTTACATAAGAGTTAACTCAAAAAGCAATAGATTCTAGTAAAAGGTATTTAACCAACACAAAGTAAGATTTAAGTTTCAGCGTTTGCTTCAACTTTTAACATATTTATCTCATGGATATTGTCAACACAAAACAATATAATAAATCCAATATGTAGCATATAACAATTGTTGTACCAAAGTTGACACTAGTGTTTGCTTGTGGAAGATAGAAAGAAGTAGGAAAACTGACTCAACATAAAAGTAAAAGAAAGGCCCTTCGCAGAGGGAAGCAGGGATTAAATCATGTGCTAGAGCTTTTTAGTTTTTGAAATCATATAGAGAGTAAAAATTAAGTTTTGAGAGGTGTATGTTAATTGTCAACGAATAAGTTGTGGAAAGTACAATATGACCCCGGCCAAATAGACTTTTAAGAGCGTCTCCCATGAAGGACGTTATTTCTACCAGTAAGGCAGATCATCCCTCTTTTTCTCTTTGGTTTACACATGCAGATGTTTCACTGAGTATTGAGTTGACAAAATGTGAAGAGATTAAGCGGTTAAAGTTGTAATTAATTGGGACTAGGCACCCCGTTGCCAGCTCTTTTTGCAAAATTAATAGATAAGCGGATGTATATGCCGCTAGTCTGAAGGTAAAGTCTGCTTGACAAGTGACATAAAGACATCCACCACGTCCTCATAAGCTTGGTAAACATTGACATAAAAAGGAGTAGTAACAATTTTGAATAATTTAAAGGTAGCACATGAAAAATTTACTTGGAGTGGCAAGGAAATACCACATATAGGTAGTTATGGTGGACACAGATGGCATGGATTTTGGCTCAAGGATTTGGATGCACGAGAAGCATTCACTCTCAGTACAGAGTTTAGGCTAGCAATGTTATTTAAGCAAACAAGACTATCAACCGGTACACCAAGTTTTATGTAACCAACATATTGCAAAAATTATAAGACTCCACACTTTCTAGACCTTTTACTAGAAAATATCTAGACCTTAGAGATACCACTCATGCAAACCAAATTTCAACAAGCTTTACGGTAGTTCTTCACTAATGGGCTTAACTTACATGATGCAAAAGTTTAATCATGACCTACTTGTTAACTCAAAACAATTGACAAGTATCAAATTATCCAAGTTAGTGATCTACAAGAGTATGTAAGTCTTTTCCATTATACCATTTACCACATGCAACATTTTCTGTTCCAACCAAACACCAATCAATTTATTTCAATAACTCTCCAAACAAGTATAAGTGAAATAAGAGAGTACTTTCTTTAAAAGAACTAATAGCTCTGACAAAGATACATGAAAACAAGAGCTAAAAGCTTAACAGCGCTAGATATGAATACTCAACAAGTATAAGTGAAGAATAGGAGTATTCTAATGAAAAAGCGGAGCGTGTCTCTCTCCCAATCAAGAATGTTAGGATCCAATCAAGTTGATATCGGAAAATAAAAATAACATACTGAAAATAAAAGCACACTGACGCTCCAAGAACAGCACATATGATGTGAAAGAATTAAAATATAGTTTCACTAGAGATGACCTGATAATTTTGACGATGAAGAAGGGGATGCCCAAGGCATCCCCAAGCTTAGATGCTTGAGTCTTATTGAAATATGCTGGGGAGATCCATGGGAGCCTCCCCGAGCTTAAGCTCTTCACTCTTCTTGATCCAATTATATCACTCTTCTCTCTTGACCCTTGAAAACTTCCGCCACACCAAACTTAAAGTAAATCTCATTAGAGGGTTAGTGCATCAATAAAAAACTCACATGTTTTGTAAGGACGCAATATGACCGTTAATTTAAATATTAACTACTGCCACTGATGTTATGTGAAGCTCTTCCACCCAAAAAAGAATTCCACCCAACACTAGTAAAAGAGAGAATGCAAAATAAAAGACATAATCTGTCTAAAACAGAACAGTCCGCAAAGACGAATTTTTTCAAGGCACTTACGTTACGTTACTCAGATCGAAAAACCTTGAACTAACCAAAGATGCGTACATACATCAGGAGTACGCACAAAAATTTGCAGATTAAAATCACATTTCTATGAATTTATAATTTTCGTACAGTGAACAGAAAAAATCTATTTCTGCGCAGCAATCAAAATCTAGCATCATCTTATCATTAGAGACTCTTCTTGGCACAACAATGCAAAAAAGTAAAGATACAAAGGAGTTGCTACAGAATTAAACAAGTTCCTTGACTCAATAAAAAGAAAAATTGCAGAAATAAAAATAATGGGTTGCCTCCCATAAGCGCTTTTCTTTAACGCCTTTTAGCTAGGCACAAATCATGCATCAAGTATTACCAAAGACATTGAAATCTCCCAACCTTTCAGTGGGATCATCTTTCTTAATTGGGAAGAAAAACCTTCGATTAATAGGAGCATTAAATTTCATAAACCCATACCTTGCATTGATAAATCCTCCATTGCTTTTTTAAAAAGGACCTTCCAAGGACAATATTATTAGGAGATTTTGCAAGAACATAAAATTCACAGGGACGGTCTTATTTTGAATAGTAATATTAACATCATTAATAATCCCTATACTTTTTGTGATCGTCCCATCAGCATGAAAATGAAAAATAGGGTAATTAACCATATTATCATAATTTAGTAAATCATAGACCATTTTGGGCATAATGGACATTGTAGAACCAAGATCACAGTAGGCACGAAATTTCTCACTAGCAATACTTATCTCAATGAATGGTTCCCAATCATTTTTTAACTTGACTAGGGGTTGTTCCTTATGGTTATAGCTCAAAGTTAATTCATCAAGCGACTTCTCTATCTTCTCTAACTTAGTGAACATCCCACTTTCATCTATCATGGGAAAAATTGATAATCCATTCAAAATTTTATAAGCTTTTGCTGCATCATATTCAGAGAAAGTTTCTCCTACCATAACATCTAGAGCATTCTGATATAGAGAGAATAAGCCATAGTAGAAAAAAATTATAAGGACTCCCAAATCCATCTTGGGTTGCACTTTCTGTGCAATTCAAGCATTCTCCCCCAAGACTTTTTAAATGTTTCTCCACTTTCCTGTTTAAACGTAATAATTTCTCCTACAGGTGGTACGACAGTAAAAGGAGCAGGGCTAGACATGATAACTCGAAAATAAACTAGATGCAAGTAACTATTTTTTTGTGTTTTTGATAATTTAAAGCAAACAAGATAAAATAAAAGTAAACTAAGCAAGACAAAAAAATAAAAAGTAAATAGATTGGAAGCGTGAGACTCCCCTTCCTAAAGTCTTCTATCTCCCCGGCAACGGCGCCAGAAAAATAGCTTGATGACGTGAAACACACGTTCGTTCGGAGATCCCAAGAGGAAGTTATGAAGCAGTGCAGCAGCAAGTTTGTGGGGACCCCGGACTAGCTGTCCGAAATACCCGATTATGCTTAACACAACGATCCCGTGATCAGTCTGTCGTCGCACATAATCCGAATTGGATACCAAAGTTTACATCCATTACAATACCGAATTAAAAGTCTTACATAAATGGTCATTTAGACCAAGTCTTACATAGGTGCCTTCATGGGCCAAACCAAAATATCAGCGGAAGCTACGGCGTAGTAGACATCAAATCCTAACGAAGACGACCCGACAGGCAGCTGGCTTATGGAGATCCTTAGTTCGCGTAGAAGTCGCCATACTCCTGCTCGGCGTAGTGCTTCTCCTCGTAGTCTGGCTAGGACAATAGCCAGGGACGAAACCAGTATGAGTACATTTGAATGTACTCGCAAACTACCCCAACATGAGTATGCACCAGTTTTATTTTACTTTCATACTTTTATTTATTTAAAACATCTCTATATCTTTATTGAAAACGGTAAGAAGAGTTTTATAACCATCTTTAAAGAAATCACCATTGTATTTGTTTCTCCAAAACTCCCCCTTTTTCCGACCCTAGTCCATCATGGTCCACTTCCTCCAACAACCTCATACCGATCCATTGGTATAGGTGTATGGAACATTCTCCACTTCATTTTCTTTTTAAAACTCAAAGTCTTTCAAAAACTTGCACATGGTCAAAGTAGGGCCTCCCAACTGTCCATATCCGAGGACTCGGCTATTCGAATAGTTTTACACTCTGCAGAGTTAGCACGCTTTTCCCACATCCATCCGGCAACTCATCGTGTCTGCCACGTCTCGCCATACAAGGTGTAAGCGAAGTAAGCCACCGACCCTAGCCCGTCCTTTGCTCATGGTAGTATAGGACCCTGCCCATATGATATTTTCCATCAACACTTAACCCAGCCCGTCGGAATCTAAGTGTGAGGACTCATAGTTTTGCCCGGCGATTTATGGTGGAACCTTCAATCCTCCTCCTTATCTTTCCATAGAGTTTGAGCGAGGACCCGGGTCAGGGGTAGATCAATACACTATCCCCTCATGCATAACGGAGTCATCTCCGTCGATGAGGTATCCCATACTAATATGAGCAAATTATATGACTAAGCCCTTTCCCATATGTGGGTAAATGTGGTCGCACAGGGTATCGGCTGGTTGACGTAAGTACAAGGACACACTGTGCATTTTTCATAAACACCTCCATTCTCCATTTCTCCATTCCAACACCGACATCTCGGCATTCCATACTCACACAAGTATTTTCAAAGGAGTTTTGAATAAACAATATTTATTTTTCCCATCCTATAATTTTGATATAGCTATCTTATATTTCTACATAGGTGGTAAAATAATTTCCATATATGTTTTGAAAAGGTTTTATAAATCTTTGCCTTAAGAGTAAATCATGATATCAAAATAGATGCATATATTTGTGGTGCAAGCTCAGAGAGTAGCTTGCCTTGCTCGGCAAAGTGGCCTTGGTCTTGATCTTCAGATTCAACAAACTCTCCTTCCTCGATAAATCCGACAGCATTCTCGTCTAATTAATAAACAAACAAATACAAACAATCACTAAACTACTCAAGCAACATCACAACATAAAAATCATAAGCATCACAAATAGCTACTGCACACATCAAACCATACAATTTGGTTTCAATTTAATTGAATTAAACATTATTTGTTTATATCTAAATTATGGCAGAAACTTGTTGAAAATGTTTAATTCCACAACTTGACTTCTGTTGGTCAAAAAATACAAACTAAATTTCTATAGAAAGCTACTGATGTGTAGAAGACAACCCAATTTAGTTTTGGTTAATTGGAGTTACCAAACTCCCTACACCATTGTTTTAATCCAGTGAGTTATTAATCAAGTTTTTGCTACGACTCAAGTTAATTTTATTCACAAATTAAATCCTTTTAGAGATAACTAACCTTAACTAAATGTGACCTAACAAAATTGGTCCTAATTCATTTGGGTTAACCATTAAACATCTATAAATGTTTTACTTCAGAAGGGTGTTCAAACTTCAACTTTATACTAAACAATTAACACTGCACAAATAGTTCTACCAAAATTAGGGAAGCTAACACATCACAGTACTAAGCTAACAAAATTGGTTTGGAATTATTTGGCTTAACAGAGTATCAGAAACAAACAAGTTTAGAATTTAAACCTTCTGTAGTATTTTTAATAATACATTTTTATTATTTATCTAAATGAAATGAATCCACTTGGGTTGGTTAAACAATTCCATAAGCTTTCCAGAACATTTGGATTTGATTTATTTGGATGTCTAGATCTCAAGATATTGAATTTCTAAAATGAGTCCAGTACTGAATTCACAGAGAAATCTAAATTAGGAAATTCCTCTGTGTGGATAATGTTTAAATTTATGACAGGTGGGGCCCTTCTGTCAGTGACTCAGTGCACGGGTGGAAATTAATAAAACGCTGATGGGTGGGGCCAGCCCGTCAGCCTAACATCTAAACGAAGAGGTAAATCACCGTTGGATCTAGATCCAACGGTCTAGGTTTAAAGGCATCGGCGGCGACCTTATTTCGGCGGCGCCGCCGCGCCGGCGGCACGGTGGTGGATGGTTCTCTCACCTCAGGGCTCGGGAAGGCACGGCGATGACGCGAATCGACGGCGGAGGCTCGGGGAAGGTCGTGGCGCGAGTTGCACTTGCTGGGCGGCGTGTAGCGGCGACGGCGACGCGTCGGACTTCCACGACCACGGCAACGGACTCCGGCGAGCTCCTGCGGTCGCGTCTGTGCACGAATCAAAGGGAAACATTGGCGGCTGAGTGCGGTGTCCAAGAGGAAGAGAGTACGGGCCAGAGGGGAGAGAATGGGGGAGTGTGGCGCTGCGGCCATGTCCGACCTCGACGGCGGCAGTGGCGCAGCGTGCACGCCCTCCTGGCGGTGCACAGAAGAAATTGGAGCGGGGGAGAGGGAGTGGGGGTGGTGTGGAGTTTCCAGAGGGGCTCGGGGTGGTTTTATAGCACAGGGGCGGTCCATGGTGGTCGCGGAGCACGGACGGCGTCCATGGCGCACGGGAGAGGATCCTCTGCTCGATTCCGCGACGGTGGTGCGAGGTACGTGGCGACGCGGGGTCTTCCGGGTCCGGGCGTGGTCTAGGAGGTGCTGGTTAGAGTGGTGCGTGTCGGGAGCAGATGGGGGGCCGAATTTTGGCCGGCGCCGTCGAGCTCTCCTCGGCGGAGCAGAGGGGGACAAGGGCAGCGTTGGGGCGAGAGAGAGCGCTCGAGTGCTCTCCTCTGCGTGCAGAGGCTGCAGAGGCGCGGTGCGAGCTGGGGGGGGGGGGGGCTGGGCGCGGCGTCGACAGCCATGGCGACACGGCGGCGGCGACAGTGAGCTAGGAGAGAGGTAGGGGATGACGTTTTTGCAGAAAACCCCCTGCCTCCTCTTTTCTGCTTTTCTTTTATTTATTTTTCAATCTAGTAGCATTTTAGGAATTTATTTGCGGCACTTATACTATTTAGAAAAATTTGCAAATATTTGTGAGGCTTCCCCATAACATGTAGAAGCTCCACAAAATTTGGCATTTCAAAATAAAATGTTTTGAATCATTTTTGTTCATAGGGTTTTAATTATGGTATTTTGGTCTATTTCAATTGATTTTACTTTAGAATTTTAAAACTAGTTCAAAATATTATTTGAGAGGGAAAAGTAGTAAGAATAAAATGGGAGTGTTTACATTACCACTCCACTGAATTTTATTTGAAAGAAGAGCAATTTCTCACTTAGACAATTTGGGTGACACACTTGTCACTTTCATTTTTCTTGTTTCAACTTTTGTTTTTGTATTTCAAAATTTTAAATGCAAGCAAACAAGCAACACCATTAACAAGAAACAATTACCACAAGTAACAAGGTACAATCAACACATAATAATCAACAAAAGTTTTTGTTGGCTCTCATTTTTGGAATAACAATTCTGATCATAATTTTGGGATGTTACAGATCCTTCCACCCTTAAAATAAATCTCGTCCCGAGATTTGCTAGGCCTGGGTACTAAAGAGGTTTGGGAATTCTTTCCTAAGATAATCTTCACGTTTCCAAGTTGCTTCTTCTTCGGAGTGGTTAGTCCACTGGACTTTGTAGAACTTGATTGCGCGCCTTGTGGTAACACGAACATCTTCTTCGAGAATCTTGAGGGGTCTCTCACAATAAGTCAGGTCTTGGTTTAGGTCGATGGAGAGGTGGTCGATGTTTTTGAATACATCAGGCTGGTCAGGAACTTCAAGACACTTCCGGAGCAAGGAAATGTGGAAGACGTCGTGATAATCTCCTAACTCCGGGGCAACTCCAGCTGATAGGATACTTCTCCTCGACGAGCAATGATCTTGAAGGGTCCAATATACCTTGGCGCTAATTTTCCTTTGACATGGAAACGCTGCATTCCTTTAAGGGGTGTCACTCGGAGATAAACATAATCTCCAACACTGAAAGTGAGATCACGGCGCTTGGTGTCAGCGTAACTCTTCTGACGGGATTGGGCAGTTTTGAGGCGTTCACGAATAAGCTGAACTTGCTCTTCAGCTTCACGAGGGTATCGGGTCCAAACAATTTGCCTTCTCCGGTATCGGACCAATTCAGGGGTGTACGACACTTCTTGCCGTAAAGGGCTTCAAAAGGGGCCATTTGCAGGCTGGACTGGTAACCATTGTTGTAGGAGAACTCTGCAAACGGAAGACAATCTTCCCACTTGGAACCATAGGATAGAACACATGCGCGAAGCATGTCCTCCAATATCTGGTTCACTCGTTCAGTTTGGCCATCGGTCTGGGGATGATAAGCTGTACTAAATGCTAACTTGGTTCCGAGGGCTTCATGAAGGGCTTTCCAGAATCTTGAGGTGAATTGCGTGCCCCTATCAGATACAATCTTCTTAGACACACCATGCAGGCTTACTATTCTGGAAATATACAAGTCTGCTAACTGGTTTCCCCGATAAGTGGTATTGACAGGAATGAAATGGGCAACCTTGGTCAGTCGATCAACGATGACCCAGATTGAATCATGGCCTCGGTTGGACCTTGGAAGTCCGGTAATAAAATCCATCCCAATCGCATCCCACTTCCACTCGGGAATTTTCAAAGGTTGAAGCAATCCAGCGGGTCGCTGATGTTCAGCCTTGACTCGCTGACAGATGTCGCACTTGGCTACAAAAGAACCAATCTCTCGCTTCATTCCGTGCCACCAAAATCTTTCTCGAAGGTCTTGGTACATCTTGGTTCCGCCGGGGTGGATTGAATAAGGGGTCTCATGGGCTTCCTTCAGGATTAACTCCTTAAGTTCCGTGACATTGGGCACACAGATACGGTCATTGAATTTCAGCACTCCTTCAGCATCTTTGGTAAAACCGGGTTCTTTGCCGAGAGAAATCTTCTTCTTAATTCCTTCAATGCATTCATGACCTTTTTGGGCTTCTTTGATTTGATCCATCAGGGTTGGAGCTAACTCTAGGTTGGCGAGATATCTGTGGCTAACAAGTTCTAATCCAAAATCCTTGAACTCTTTGAACAAGGCTGGCTGTTCGGCTTGGATCAAGGCATTCAGGGTGCAGGGTTTGCGACCAAGGGCATCGGTGATACGTCTCCAACGTATCCATAATTTCTGCTGTTCCATGTTTTATTATACCATTTGCTACATGTTTTATATACACTTCGTATCACTTTTATGCATTTTCTGGGACTAACCTATTAACAAGATGCCATAGTGCCAGTTCCCTGTTTTCTGCTGTTTTTGGTTTCAGAAAGTTACTTCTGGAAATATTCTCGGAATTGCACGAAACAGAAGGCCAAGTCCCTATTTTTCCAACACGTACACGGAGTCCGAAGGAGAGACGAAGACTCGCCACGTGGTGGCCAAACCACCTGGCGGCGCGGCAGTGGGCCCAGCCGCGCCAGCCTGTGGTTTGGGCCCCTCGGGGGTCCGCCGACATCGCCCCTTCGCCTATTTATTCCCCGAGGCGTGAAAACCCTAAAACACCGAGCCTTTCATCCAGAACATATTCGCTGCCGCCGCCGTCGTCAACCCTAACTCGGGGGGTTTCTGAAGCTCTTCCCGGCACCCTGCCGGAGAGGGGAATCATCACCGGAGGGCTCTACATCGCCATGCCCGCCTCCGGAGTGATGCGTGAGTAGTTCATCCTTGGACTATGGGTCCATAGCAGTAGCTAGATGGTTGTCTTCTCCACTTGTGCCATCATGTTTAGATCTTGTGAGCTGCCTATCATGATCAAGATCATCTTATTGTAATGCTACATGTTGTGTTTGCTGGGATCTGACTTATATTGATACCTATGTGGAGCTGAATATTATATTATCATGTCTATGTCATTTGTGATCTTGCATGCTCTCCGTTACTTGTTGAAGCCTTGGCCACGTGAATACTTGTAACTCCAAGAGGGGGTATTTATGCATGATAGTTGGGTTCAACCTCTATTTAACCTGGGATAGTAACAGCAAGTTCTAAGGTTGTAGATGTGTTGTTGCCACTAGGGGTAAAACAACAATGCTTTATTCAAGGATGAATGTATTGTTTACATTACGCACATTACTTAATGCAATTGTCTGTTGCTTGCAACTTAATACTGGAAGGGGTACGGATGTTAACCGGAAAGTGGACTATTTAGGCATAGATGCATGCGGGATAGCGGTCTATGTACTTTGTCGTAATGCCCAAATGAATCTCATAGTAGACACCACAACTCACACATGCATGTTATATGCACTTATCAATTGTCAATTGCCCAGCTGTAATTTGTTTACCCAGCATGTTAGTTATCTTATTGGAGAGACACCACTAGTGAACTGTGGACCCCGGTCCATTCTTTTACATCTGAAATACAATCTACTGCAATCATTGTTCTCTACTGTTCTATGCAAACAAACATCATTTTCCATACGATACGTTTAACCCTTTGTTTTCAGCAAGCCGGTGAGATTGACAACCTCACTGTTAAGTTGGGGCAAAGTAATTTGATTGTGTTGTGCAGGTTCCACGTTGGCACCGAAATCCCTGGTGTTGCGCCGCACTACACTCCTTCACCAACACCTTCGAAGCAACCTCGTTTTCCTACTGGTTCGATTAAACCTTGGTTTCATACTGAGAGAAAACTTGCTGCTGCACTCATCATACCTTCCTCTTGGGGTTCCCAACCGACGTGTGATGTACAAGCATTGTTTCTGGCACTGTTGCCAGGGAGATATTCCCTCGTCAACTTAGAGCCACCAACACGTTTTCTGGCGCCGTTGCCGGGGAAAACCGAATTGCCTCTGCAAGGGGAGTCTCTCACACCCAATCTCTTTACTTTGTTATTTGTCTTGCTTAGTTTATTTTTATTTAGTCTTGTTTGCTCTCTTTATCAAAAACACAAAAAAATTAGTTACTTGTTTAATTCAGTTTGATTTTGTTTTTCAAAATGAGTACTCCTGAGAACACTAAGTTGTGTGACTTCACTAGCACAAACAACAATGATTTCATATGCACTCCTATTGCTCCACCTGCTTCTAAAGCAGAATTTTATGAAATTAAACCTGCTCTATTAAATCTTGTTATGAAAGTGCAATTTTCTGGTGTTAGTACTGATGATGCTGCTGCCCACCTTAATAACTTTGTTGAACTTTGTGAAATGCAAAAGTATAAGGATATGGATGGGGATATTATAAAACTGAAACTTTTTCCTTTCTCCTTGAGAGGAAGAGCTAAAGAATGGTTGCTTTCTTTGCCTAGAAATAGTATTGATTCTTGGACAAAATGCAAAGATGCTTTCATAGGGAAATATTATCCTCCTGCTAAGATCATATCCTTGAGAAGTAGCATTATGAATTTTAAACAACTTGATAATGAACATGTTGCTCAAGCTTGGGAAAGAATGAAATCTTTGGTGAAGAATTGTCCCACTCATGGACTGACTACTTGGATGATCATCCAAACCTTTTATGCAGGATTAAATTTTTCCTCAAGGAACTTATTGGATTCAGCCTCTGGAGGAACCTTTATGTCCATCACTTTAGGTGCAGCAACAAAGCTACTTGATGATATGATGATCAACTATTCCGAATGGCACACCGAAAGAGCTCCTCAAGGTAAGAAGGTAAATTCTGTTGAAGAAACCTCCTCTTTGAGTGATAAGATTGATGCTATTATGTCTATGCTTGTGAATGGTAGATCTCATGTTGATCCTAATAATGTTCCTTTAGCTTCATTGGTTGCTCAAGAAGAGCATGTTGATGTAAACTTCATTAAAAACAACAACTTCAACAACAATGCTTATAGGAATAATTTTGGTAGCAACAACTCTAGGCTTTTCCTTCAAGTGGTAATGGTTATTTAATGCTAGATCTTTTATGCCTAGTGAGGAAAGGATGATAGAAATTGAGAGATCAACTAAAAGCTTTATGCAATCACAATTTGAGCAAAATCAATTGTTTACAAAAGCTATGAATGAACAAACTGCCATGTTGAAGAATATAGGACAGCAACTCGAAAATATAAAGTGAGATTTCAGGTTTGCAAACTAAGATTTCCATTGCTGAAAACCGTATTTCATCTATGTCTGAAGCTCAGTCCTCTTTGATTAATAACATGGCAGCGAAACCTGAAGGTCTTGATGAGTCATTTGCTACAGCAAATGCCATCCAAGTTCGAATTGATAATAATATTAGGATGTTGGCTGAATTGCATGCTAGGTGGGGAAAAAGAGGAAGAACTTGAAAAGAGGATAGTATAGTTAGAGTTTGTACTATCACCACCACTAGTAATGCTAATGTTTTCACATGCTAGTAAACTCCTACTACTGATGGTAATGTTATTGGTGTTGATAATGTCTCTACTACTTCTGCTAAGCGTTGAAATTGCCTAAAACTGCTGAAACTTTTTCTGATAAAAGTGCTGAAATTTTTCAAACTATTGGAGGCAATGGTTCCACCACCATTGACAATAATGATTTTGATTTTGATGATTGTAACATCTCTGAAGCTATTATGTTCTTGCAAAATTAGCTAGAAGTCCCAATGCTAGCACAATTAATTTGGCTTTTACAAAGCATATTACAAATGCTCTTTTGCAAGCTAGGGAGGAGAAGTTGAAACTTAAATCTTCTATTCCTAGGAAATTAGAAGATGGTTGGGAACCCATCATTAAGGTAAAGGTGAATGATTTTTATTTTAATGCCTGTGTGATCTTGGTGCAAGTGTCTCTCAGTTTTGCCCAAGAAGCTCTATGATATTCTTGATTTGCCACCTTTGGAACATTGTTATTGGATGTTTTTCTCGCTGATAATGCTATGAAGAAACCTTTGGGGCGAGTTAATGATGTTTTTATTTCGGTAAAAGATAACCTTGTCCCCGTTGATTTTATTGTTATGGATATTGAATGCAATGCATCTTGTCCTATTGTTTTGGGAAGACCTTTTCTTCGAACTGTTGGTGTCATCATTGATATGAAAGAAGGTAATATAAGGTACCAATTTCCTCTCAAGAAAGGTATGGAAACACTTCCCTAGGAAGAGAATGAAGTTACCTTTTGACTCTATTGTTAGAGCAAGTTATGATGTTGATGCTTCTTCTCTTGATACACTTGATTTTCACTTCCTGCGTCTAGCTGAAAGGCGTTAAAGAAAAGCGCTTATGGAGACAACCCATCATTTTTATTTGCTGTTATTTTGTTTTCTTTGAGTCAAGGATTTTTGTTACTTCTGTAGCAACTCCTTTGTATCTTTATTTTATCGCAATGTTGTGCCAAGTAAAGTTTTATATTGAAAGTTGATGCAAGATTTGGATTTCTGCGCAGTGACAGATTTTTTAGCTGTCACGGATTTGAGCTTATCTCCCTGTAGAAAATTCAAAAACTTCTGGAAAAAATCACGCATATTCCTGAGATATGTACGCAAACTTTCATTATTTTAGGCCAGATCCATCTGAGCATCTTAAGTGCTCGAAAAAATTCGTCATTCCAGACT